>JAQQSB010001962.1:0-49367 GCA_029721515.1 Synanceia verrucosa | reverse complement strand
AGGGGGGTAAATTTATTTTTAATAATCTTATTATCTGCATTGTGAGTTTGTAGATCTGCTATTTTCACTACTTAATTATATTTTATTGACTTTCTTAGGTGTATTTGTCTATCAGAAGGGTTACATTTTTTTGGGAGGGGAAAATATTTTGAGATCTAGTTTAAAAAATAGGTACATTAGATGTCAGTATTTTAAGAATCGGGATGTAATTTTACCTGTGAGAAAATTTTTCCCCGGGAGAGCACCCGGTCCACCCCTGCCCCCCCCAATGAAACTCACTTTCAGAGAGAAGCAGGTGAATGCATTTTTTTGGTGCTGCCATCAGTTTTCCTCTCCAGAATGTTAGTTCTGGAGATGAGGATTTTAAACCCTCCCCTTCCAACACGTTTTAGAGAGGGTTTTAAACACATCATCAACACGGGAAAAACATAATTCAAATTAAGTCAGGTAAATGACAAATTTTATAAATTTTAAATTTTTTGGAAATTAATTACATTTTAATTTCCTTCTAGAAGAGCAAATTGTTGAAGCAATTAGGGGGTTGGAAGCTGCAGCTGAAGCTACGCGCCAATGCTAATGCTGGGTTGAATGATGAATGAGAATGAATTGTATGAATAGAAACTTTGAAAATGAAAGCGGCTAAACTGTTGAATGCGGGGTTGAATGTTTGAATGAGAATGAATTGTAGGGAATAGAAAATAAAAGCGGGCCAAACTGCGGGAATGCTGGGTTGAATGAAAGGAATGAGAATGAATTGTATGAAAGAAATTTTGAAAATAAAAGCCTAAGCCAAACGGGAATGCTGGGTTGAATGTATGAAGGGAAAAATGAATTGAAAGGAATAGAAATTTTGAAAATAAAAGCTTGCCAAACTGCTGAATGCTGGGTTGAATGTTTGAATGAGAATGAAAGAATAGAAAAAAAAAAACTGAAGCCAAACTGTTGAATGCTGGGTTAAAATGTAGTAGTATGAAGGTTTAAGAAATGAATGTTGAAAAATTATGAATTTATAATTCATGAATTTGAATTTAAAAGCTGAATGGTGAAAAAGTTTGAATTTTATTCAAAAGTTGAATGTTAAATGTGTGCCTGTCCCCCGATCCATGTTTCAATCAAACACATCAAGACCAAAACGCAAGGCAAACCTGACTTTTTTCCCTGGGAAGACTAATCAGAATTCGACTTTTTTTGAAAGGACAGCCAAAACACAGCTTTCCCGTGAGGAAACAGTTTTCCCCCCTGGAGTTTGACCTAATTCTGCTGGCCACCCTGCAGACTTGGGGCCCCCCGGGCCCCGGGCCCCTTTAAAAAAAATCTAGACACGCCCCCGGTCTGTCTGTGTGTGTGTGATTGATGATGTCATCCACCCCGTATCATGAGCATTGGGTCGATCAGGAAACCTGTATAAGCCCCCGGCAGGGTCACTTGAGGTCAACTGCCAAGAGCTGGGCCGCCCCATGGGGACGGGCCCCCCCTTCTCACCCCCCCCTGTGCCAGCTTCTGTCCCCTTTGATCCATTCATTTGAACTGAGTCAGACCCTGCCAACTCCTCTAAATAACTCCAAAACCCGGGCGACGGGTTTTGGGGGTTTTGGGCCCCGGGGGCAATAGGGGGCCCGGAAATGCAGCAAAAATTTTATGTCTCTAGCTCCACCGGAAGTTAAGGCAGGTTAAACACAAGGGGTTTTTCCTGCCCCTCACGCCTTTTCCTCTGAAATTTTTTTGGGGCCCCCAATGGAGGGTTTTTTGGAGGTGCCGCCCCCTTTTAAGGGTCGGGGCCAAAACTATAAACCTAAAGGAAAATTGGGAGACACATCCCCACCCGAACAAATTTCCAACGTTTTGATGTAAAAATTATGTCCGTGGGGGGTGCAATGGGGGCCTCACAATCGCTTTTAAAAATATTTTTTTCAGACATTCAGACACTGCTCTCCACTTAGGTGTTGGGTTTTCCCCCTCTAGTGAAGCAATAGACACCCAAAAATTTAAAGGGGATTTTTGGTTTTTTATTTCATGGTCTGAGATATGCTGAAATTTGTGAACCGAATTTTTTGAATGGACAATGATTTATGAATATGAGCCAGGGAAAATTTTCTACGTTTTTAAAAATTGAATGAAGTTTCTAATGAAATATTTTTTAATAAAAGTTTAAAAAACCTTTAAAAAATGTTGCCCAAAGGAATGTTAAGGGTTTTTTATCCATCTGTATGCCACTTGAAAATTCCCTCTGCAAGCAGAGATTCAAGCTTTTTCACAGTTTAAAGCTTTTAGAGTTCAAATTTTTAAATGCATTCCCGGGTAAAAAATGACCTGCTTAGACTCTGTCTTTTTTGTTAACTGGGCTGGTCACTGGGAAATAGACTGATTTTGTGTGTGTGTGTTGTTACGATTATGCATTAAGATATATTAATGTAATAATGCACTTTTGATTTTTGACAAAAAACTTATTACTATGTTGCCCGGGAAAATAAATAAGAAATGATAATGGGGAATGGGTTTACTAAAGGCCCGATTAGAATTCAGATCAAAGTAGATTAGAATACAGATCAAAGCAGATTAGAAAAAGATCAAAGCAGATTGGGAAAAAACAGATCAAAGCAGATTAGAATTAGATCAAAGTAGATTAGAAAAAGGATCAAAGCAGATTAGAATCAGATCAAAGCAGATTAGAATTCAGATCAAAGCAGATTAGAAAAACAGCCAAACCCAGATTGGGAACAGAACGGAACAAAACTGAAGTGTTTAACAGAAGACATGCTGCCATTTCACCTGAAAAAGGAAGACAAAACTTTTGAACTAGCTGATCCATAAAATTATTCATCAAGTAAGTACACAAAACATAAAGTAAAGCACCATTAATTTGGTTTAATTTTATTACCAAAACACATTTCACCAATGGTCTGTTAGCGTCAATACAACATTGTTCTACAAAATTTCTAAAATTTTTAAAGTACCTGCCCAGTTCATTTTTTATCATATATTTAAATTTTTCGATTAATGCTGACACATCAACAAAGTAAGCTGTATTTGGGGGCTGGGGTTCATCCCAGCTGTCTTAGGGGGGAAGGCAGGGCACCCGGGCAAGTCTCCAGTTCATCACAGGGCACATAGAGACAGACAAAAACCACACTCACATTCCCACCTACGGTCAATTTTAAATTTGCCAAAACCCCAATCCCCATGCATGTTTTTGGATGGTGGGAGGAAGTCAAGGGGTACCCGGGGAGAACACAGTAATGGCCCCGGGGGGCCGGGGAAACGAACCCGGGGACCTTTTTTGCCGTGAGATGACAGTGCTAACTGTTATGGATTTTTTTTTAAATTTAGGGGTTCCTTTTGGTTGGCTAATGTCCTTTTTTTTCAGCACCAAACCCCTTTTTAAATGTCCCTGCTCAAGGAAAAAAAGATGGCTAGGGTTTTCTCTAAGTTGACTAGGTAAATAAGGAAAGAGGAGTCTGCCAGCGTTGGCCCTTTTTATAAGGCCAATGGCTGAGCATCAACAAGACAACAGGTGCCACTGTTAGTTCAGAGTTTTGAATGAGCATGCCCTGACCCGTAACCCCTTTCTCAAGAGGCAAAAGGTAATATACTTGTACTTTAACGGGGTTTTTAAAATTTAGCACCTTTGGGAAAGGTAGGAATTGGTGGACTCTGGGAGCTGAATGGGTTTTTTCCATGGGCAAAGTTTTATTCCCCCTGATATATCAGAATTTTAATAAATGTTACTTTTCAATCAACCCGGAGGCTCCGGGGGATCCATTCTTTTAACATTGACTATTCAATATTTTTCCCCGACACTACGCAAACCCCCCCCGGGCATAATTTTTACCCTTTAAAGTTTGGGAAAACTTGTCCTGGTCATAGCGATGTGCCTCATGTCTCTGAGGTTTCAGTTTTGGGCCCCGACCCCCCTAAATTCAATGACTGAAAATTTCAATGACACTGTTATTTGGAAATCCCCTCGAGGGCCCCTCCTTATAGTTCTGACAGGAACTGTATTTGCTGCAAATAAGGATACAAACAGCAGTTGTAGACATTTTTGCACATGACTGTCTCTTCGTGTCAGGAAAGTTAATTTGATGTGTGTTTTTTACACTTTGTGCACTTTTCTGTGTGTGTTGATGGAGTCAAATTGAAACATTGCTGTTAGTTTGTTAAAGTTTGTTATGATTTTGAAACTGAACAGTGTAGATATCTGTGGCAGAGTGTAGCTTGTTTAAGTGTAGTGTGTGTAAACTCTGCTTGGCATGAGGATTATAATAGTAAAAGATATGATTATTTATCATTGTGTGGGTAATTCTGGTGAAATTTGCAGTGGAAGTGTGTTGGAAAGAAGTTATTCAGAGTGGTAGCATGCATTTGTTTACACAGTAATGTACATATCTCATAGTTGCAAAAACAATATACATACTTAAGGTAAAATAAACACAAGTTAAGAAAAAACATGCACCCTGAGGAACAAATCCTGTCTGTAATTACTTTAAAACATCAAAGTGGAGACAGTATAAGATAAAGGGAGGAGTTAACTGTCTGATCTCTCAATAGATATGGGAGGATTTTCTTCTACTTGGGTAGTGGTAGCTTCTTCTTCTTCTTCTTCTGCTTATTTACAGCTGTTTACAAGCTGTGGTCACATAAGTTTAATGTACTAGTGAATGATTTGTTCCAGTTTTTCCATATATGTCAGGAGTTTGCTGTGCAGTTTCAGTAATTTGTTTTGTGAGATCCTGTGGATGTGTGAATGGCTTATTAGCTGTATTATTGTGGTGTTTGCAAGCATAAAACTGGAGTCACTTACTGTAATCAAACTTTACAAGGTCATTCACACTTCAGCAGTTTCACTTTTGGAAATTTACTGGGTGAATAAAATGTCATTTTTCTGAAGGTAGTAGGAGAAAGGGGAGTACACACATAAGATTAGACAGTTTATATTGTGTGTGATATAAAACAAATGAAGTGTAATGTGAACTATGTGATAAACTGTATTTAGAACTGTTTGTTGCACAAAACACAATGTTAACAAGGAATACACAAGGTAAATCTGCACAGTGCTCTTAAAAGTAAACTATCACAACAGAATATCAGATTATTATAGAAATGTTTCATTGATATATTTTTGAGCCTGTTGTTATCATCAAATACTATGCAGTCTTTGAACATTATTGACCAAGTGTGGAAGTTCATTAAACCTTACAGCTCCACCTGGTCATCCAGTTTTCACAGGTGCAAGATTCATACACAGATGTCTTGGTTTTATGGGGTGAGATCTTATTTATCACACATATATCTGAACCACAAACACAGATATGCAGATGAGCTGTGAGGACTCACACATATGATTGGCTGGCTGTCAACAGGTGTTCTGCTGTGATTGGTCCAGCTGGAGCACATGGGGAGCCTCCTTTTTGTTTGGTATTTGGTGTTTTGTTGTTTGGTTTTGTATATGGTTTGTGGTGAAAGTGATTGGCATCCAGAGTTTTGTTGGACGTGTTAAGAAAGCATTGTAATTATGCACAGTGTACTATAGTGTTTATGATGTGCAGGCTGTGGCTAAATCCTGTGTTTAAGTCACATTGTATGGATTTCACTTAGGTTTAAGAATTACCCCATGAGTGAACAAGAAACCCACTTAAAGGAGTCAAGCAATCCACTCTTATACCGCTTTCACACACTGAAATTAGTGTGTCGGCGTGGTGCCACCACCTTTCTAACCCTTGGTACTTTGGCTCGGATCGGCATTTGGGGCTCTTTCACAGTGCCAGCCCTTAACGTGGCTCTGACCTCCAGCTGTAGAGAGCTGTGTGCCTGTTTTTCCTCCCTCCCATATGTCATCATGTTGACCACATCATCATTACAGATTACAGAGCACCGGAACACAGAGAGGTAAACAATGGACAACACGGACATGGCGAGAGTCACGTTAACATTGTTGTTCCATGTTGCAATTTGTCACCTTTTGCAAAGTGTACAAACCCGTTTTAGATACTAATACATACTGCCATGATCAATAAAAAAGGTGTGTCAGATCACTATACAAGCTGTATATTTACACGGTCACGTTAATTCACACCGGGTTTCCGATCAGTTTAGGATTTCCCCAGAATGGCGTAAGGGACTAAATCACTTATGTGCTCCTATTAAAGAATGATGTAGCTCACACATTTTGATTTGTTTGATTAAATAAAATCTCTGTCCTTTGTAGAGATCAGTCTCTGGAGATCAACAGATAGACTGATCTTATAAGTGATCACCTCTGCAGCTTCACACTAATTGACAGCCTGACAGGCTGCCTGCAGTGACTAAAGCAGAACTGCGACAGGCAGATACATCCAACATCATCGGGTAAATAGCGAGTCGGCGATGGAGTCGACATGGCTCGACTTTCACACTGTAGCCCGATCCGATCCGAGCCGATGAACTCCCGAATCGATTGCTGAGTCGTTGACTCCAAGGCGTCAAAATGTCGATTCGACCCTTTCACAGTGCACATGGGTTTTTCATGCAGTGTGAAAGGAGCTTTAGAGGCCTCAGCAGTTCAGAACGCTGGCTGACTTTTCCCTTGAAGCTTTTCTAGAGCTCTGCCTTGCTATACAGTTTCACTTCCTCTCTGGGTGTCCTCTTCAGGTCAGATGTCATCAGTTCTTCTTCTTCACTGGTTGATATTCAGTGCTGGATGTCCTCTGGACGATACCTCAGACCTAGAAATGTTAATATATACCTACTAGAGACATCACCAACCAAATAAGGAGATAAGACGCCTTCCTGTCCCAGCCCCACATTCCTTTCACTCTGTGTGTTTCCTGTTCTTTGTCAGAGACCATGTGCCCTCAGGTTGTAATTAAACTAAATCTACCTAGTTATGTGCAATAAAGCATTTAAAATATTAACAGAATGAAATGATAAAACACATCATAATTAGTAAAAAGTGCAAGTATATATGATTGCATAACAAGATCACACAAACATTATCCTTCACATCTCAACAGATCTTATCTTATCATGCCTGCATGTGTTCTCCTGTGGGGGATGGTACAACCTCACAGAGATTCAACTCAAGCCTGCAGCTTTTCAAACTCACTCTATTAATTATACAGCTACAACCTAGCTAAATGTTTATACCATTTTTATAACAATTCCTTACATAGGCTATGTAAACTAGCTGCTATGCTATCTTGCTAAGGAAAACTAGCGACAAAATATTACAATTAATATGCTGTAGGCAGGGTGGCACGGTGGTGTAGTGGTTAGCACTGTCGCCTCACAGCAAGAAGGTACCGGGTTTGATTCGGGCCTTTCTGTGTGGAGTTGCATGTTCTCCCCGTGTCTGTGTGGGTTCTCTCTGGTACTCTGACTTCCTCCCACCATCCAAAAACATGCATGGGGATTAGATTAATTGGCTAATTTAAATTGACCGTAGGTGTGAATGTGAGTGTGAGTGGTTGTCTGTCTCTATGTGTCCTGTGATGAACTGGAGACTTGTCCAGGAGTGTACCCTGCCTTTCACCTAAGACTGTCCCTATGTGAGGGATAAGTGGTAGAAAATGGATGGATTTTGCCTTCTGCAGCTTGTCATGGTGAGTGGACTGAAAATCAAGACAGACTGTGTTTATCTGTTTGTAAAGAGTTCAACCAAGCATCTGTTTCCATGTGTTACTCTAGAAGATCTGTGATCAAGTAGTATTATCAAAATCATTTCATGCTGTTTAATGTAACAACAGTCAAACATTATTCATGCTTACTAATATTGTTTCTCAGTTAAAATAACCACAGAAATGTTGTTACCATAGTTTGTGTATAAATAGTGAACAGAGTCATTATTACTGACCCATTGGTTTGAGGCTGATAGCTCTGAGATTTCATTATCACCATCTTGGATTATTAGGCATTATGAGGCCTTACACTGGGAACCAAAGTGCTTACTGGTGAATGACCCACGTTTATACCATTTAAGTGAACCCATGATGCGTCATCAACAGAGGGTGTTGATTTGCCACCAAATGAAAACAAGGCCATATGAAAGTGTATGTCACAGCAAGGAAAATAACAATCATGGATCACATCTTTGACTACCAGCGAGCATTTGTACTCATACAAATCATTATTTATCTGCACAAAGCTATGCTCCAACATCTGCTGCCAACATATTCCACACACACATTTTCACCATGACAGACAATTAACCTGGGGTGTGTGTCCCAAAACATTTGTTGCAAACTTCCTTAGCTACTTCCCGACCCAACTGTTTCCCAACAGCATCGTCTGAACAAAGCAACTTCTGATGTTTACAACTAACATAGTCTGATGTATCGTTGAACGATGCAAGTGTTTCCCAAAAGCTTAGTTGGAACGATGTAAGTTGCATCGGAAAGCTGTGTTGTCACAGTTGAGGTGAAAAGATGCAAGTTATGTTTTAAAAACAAATGTTTGTGTAGCTCTAGAAGTTTCAGAGTACAACTTTGATAGCCTACTATGAAATAACTGTATTAAGATTTTAAATTGAAAATAAGTCATCATTAAAACACTCCAGTTGAATAAGGTAGTGTAACGTAGGCAGGAAACAGTGGGGAAGTTGGATTACTGCAGTTAAACATGCGGCATTGAAAGGTTTATAACCATGACATTTTATTTTATCATGTTTATCATGATATTGACATTCAGCATTATTATAAAATTTAACTTGCACATTTAAGTGGTCGTTAATTTCCTGCCACGCAATTCATTTCCCTTCTTGGTTATTGTCGGTTTACACTCTTTGTAGAGTTCCAAAAGAATGTTTTGCCCTGTACTATTGTAAAAATCAGCCCGACTCTTCGACAATCACATGGTCTGGGCTTCTTATGTACTCCACTCACGCGCCTAACAGAAGGTTGTATAAGTGTTGCTGAAGTTAACTCCACTGAGGCTCAGCTCATGTTAAAGTTGACGCTACTTCAAACGAGGCTTAATCACTTCAGCGTGTGTTTAGGGGGCTGTTGTGTTCAAGAGGGTGAATCCACTAATGCTGACTTTAATCAAATTTTGTATGAATCTTACTGATAGTATTTTAGATTAGTATTACTAAAACACACACACAGATGCTTGTCCCAGATTTAAATTACAAACATGTGCAAGATACTTATTCACATTAAAATAAATAACAATTAAAAATAATAATAATAATAATAACATATAGCAATCAATAGTTGTAAATAAATAATTAATAGTTTGAATTTACGTAAAAAAATAAATCACAATAATTAACAATAATCATATAAATAATAACATATTTATATGCTTGATCACATCTTGATGACAGTGATCATAAATTATTGGCATTTGGTTTGATGTTGTGCTGTATTTAGTGAGTGAGGATCATTACAGTCACGTTTGAAGCAGCAAAGACCAAATGTGGAAGATGAATCCATATGGAACAATATTTGATGAATCTGTCATTTTTTAAAATTAGAGGAAACACAGGTGTAAAAAAAAACATGTATCCACAATGATACATGAGGCCAGGATGAGAGCAGGAGGATCAGCATTTTGATGAAGACTCATTTTCAGTTTTGTTCTCTCAAAGCTCGTCAGTGAAAAATCCTTCTGTGTTTCCAGCAGAAATCCAGAACCAAGCTGTACTGTCAGTGTTGAAGAGATAATAACCAACATAGCAGTAAAATGGTTGTGGAAACACTCTGTTGGTGAGAGTGTGTGTGTGTCTGCCTCAGGGTTAGAAGGTCTGTGTCACACACACAATGTTGACCTGTATCTTAATAAGATCAAAGTCCTTTGTGGTTCCATGTTGTGATGGGGAGCACACTGGACTTTAAATCCACTGATATCTTAGATCAAAGCATTCAAATCAAAGAAGTGATTATATTCACTATTATATTATTAATTTCACTACAATATTAAATGAATATAAATAATTAAAATGAAAAATCCATAGTCTGCTGTGTTAAATATTAGATTACTCGTGTGTACTGCTCATGTTTAAAGACATTCATGTTTCATTTGTTAGTGAACTTTATTTTCCATATTTTAAGAATCAGCAGAAATAAGTTTTTCATATATGCAAACATAGTCAAACTGGTATCCAATAGCAACAACAGAATCTAATAGAAACAGAGTAGAATGGAACTTTCTAAAAAACATGATGTCATTTGGAACATCCATCAAATACATGATGACATCATGATTTCTAGAATGTTGCTGAACACCTGCACCAGGTTCAGAGTCAGATTTCACAGAGACAGCAGTCTGAGTGAAGTGTGGTCCTGATCACACGCTCCACCACCCTCACCACCTGCTGGAGTTTCCTTCTGTCCTCCACTGTGCAGCTGCTGAACCACACCGAGCAGCTGAACATCAGGAGGCTCTCTGTCACTGACTGATAGAAGTTCATCAGCAGGTTTTGAGGGAGGACAGCTTGTTTTATCTTCCTGAGGAAGTAAAGTCTCTGTTGGGTCTTCTCCACTTGGTGAGAGGTGTGTGGACCAGGTGAGGTCAGCTCAGATGTGGACTATATATACTGAATGAAGACAGGAAACTGTGTTTACTATCTGAAGTATGTTTAAGTCCATCATTAGTAACAATAACTATCAGACTATTGTGTCGTGTTTACTGTCTAAAAAAATATTTGTATTGACCATATTATAGACTCAATGTTGTGACATGTCTCAGCCACTAGGGGGGGCAGCTCCCTCTCTGTCTCTGCAGCAGCTAAACTCCACCTGTGGCTCAAACGACCAAACATTCAATTATTTTTAGAAATTTAACCTTTTACATGACAGTTTGATAATTTGATGTCACTGTTGTTTTTTATAAAAAAAAAAAAAAAACACAAGCATTGAGTTATTTCCACAAAACAAATCTTATATTGAATATATTTTTATGGTGTTATATTGAATATATCTCTATGACTTTCTGTGTCTTATACTGTATTTGAATTTCTCTACTTCAGTTCAAATCACCTACTGTATGTTCTCGTTAATCACAGTGAATAGCTGACTGAAGATTTGATCATGTGATGACAGGATGTTCTTCATCACACCCACGCATACACACCCACATACACACACCTACATACATACACCTACATACACACACCCCCACACACACCCACGCATACACACCCACATACACACACCTACATACACACACCTACATACACACACCCACACACACCCACGCATACACACCCACATACACACACCTACATACACACACCCACGCATACACACCCACATACACACCCACCCACACACACACCCACGCATACACACCCACACACACACACCCACATACACACACCCACACACACCCACATACACACACACACACCCACATACACACACACACACACCCACGCATACACACCCACGCACACATGCACACACACACACACACACACACCCCCACGATGTATGGGTGTGTGTGTGTGTCTGTGTATACACATGCATAATAGTAATAATAATAATAATAGTAATAATAATAGTAGTTATTGTTACAAGTATTAAATAAGCATCACCATGGTGAAATGATTACAATAAATCATCATTTTGATCTGCCCTGTTTAGGAACACTGCTGCCTTCCGCTGTTGTACAGCGCTGGCTCTGACAAGTGTCAGTTTTTACTCAGAACTTCCTGTGTTAATTTCAAAATAAAAGCCCCTGGTGTTTGTCAGTTTATAGCATCCCGTTTGTTAAGGCTTTTATTTTGACATAATAAAAGTATAAGAATAAAATCCCCAGTGCAGCTTGGCTGGCTTGATGTGGTACGATGGGTTGCAGATTGCAGAGCTGTCATTGATATATTATCTATGTTAACACTGTTCAAGATAGTCATTGATGACTATCATGTTGTCATTGATTGATAAATCAATCAATGAAATTGTTTTGTTTTGGGTTTTTTGTAGAAAGTGGTTATGACAATTGAGAGCTGACAGGAAAAAGGTAGATTAAAAATTGATTAAGTGTTGAGTTGTTTGTGATTGAATGATGTATTATAAATGCCAGTTTAGTAGAAGCTTTACTCAGTATCATTTACAGTTCGTAGTAAGAAATCATTATGATTATTTTGTTGTTGTTGTGATTTTATTCAGTATCCTTGACAAGTAGTAGTGAGAAATTGTTGTGATTGTTTGTTTGACAAGTTCTATGTTCAGAGTTCAGTGTTAGTTTTAGCTAATTATGTATCAGAGCTACCATGCACACATGGAAAGTTTGAATACTGCAACCATCAAACTCAGTTCACCAAACGGCCACGAGATGGAGCCAAGTTCATTTGTGGTGGAGCAGGAGTAGGTGGAGCATGAGTGGGTGGACCAGGAGTAGGTGGAGCATGAGTGGGTGGACCAGGAGTAGGTGGAGCATGAGTGGGTGGATCAGGAGTAGGTGGATCATGAGTGGGTGGACCAGGAGTAGGTGGAGCAGGAGTGGGTGGATCAGGAGTAGGTGGAGCATGAGTGGGTGGATCAGGAGTAGGTGGATCATGAGTGGGTGGAGCAGGGTAGGTGGAGCAGGGAGTGGGTGGATCATGAGTCGGTGGAGCATGAGTGGGTGGACCAGGAGTTGGTGGAGCAGGAGTGGGTGGATCAGGAGTAGGTGGAGCATGAGTGGGTGGACCAGGCGTGGGTGGAGCATGAGTGGGTGGATCCAGAGTAGGTGGAGCATGGTGGGCGGACCAGGAGTAGGTGGAGCATGAGTGGGTGGATCAGGAGTAGGTGGACCAGGAGTAAGTGGAGCATGAGTGGGTGGATCAGGAGTAGGTGGAGCAGAAGTGGGTGGAGCAGGAGTAGGTGCATCAGGAGTAGGTGGAGCATGAGTGGGTGGATCATGAGTAGGTGGAACATGAGTGGGTGGATCATGAGTAGGTGGATCATGAGTGGGTGGATCATGAGTAGGTGGAGCATGAGTGGGTGGATCATGAGTGGGTGGATCAGGAGTAGGTGGAGCATGAGTGGGTGGATCATGAGTGGGTGGATCAGGAGTAGGTGGAGCATGAGTGGGTGGATCAGGAGTAGGTGGAGCATAAGTGGGTGGACCAGGAGTGGGTGGATCAGGAGTAGGTGGACCAGGAGTGGGTGGAGCTGCAGTGACGTAGTTAGTCACGCCTCTCTGAATGACCTTCACAATTCAGGTGAGCTTTGTTCAGTCTCACAACCAGTACGGAGAAGGAAACTTGTCCCTGTAAGACAGCTGCAGTCTTACAAAGAGTGGAGTGTATCGTCTCCTCGGTGGGACAATCAGAACCAGAATCAGAATTTCTTTCAGCACAAATAAGTACTTCTGAAGCACTTATAACTCTGCTCAGTCAAACCTCCACTACCATGGCGGGCAGCGCTAACAGGAAGGGTAGCTAGTCCAACCAGCTAACATGGAATGAGAGTACAATTACACTTTGCATGCAAACTCAAATAAATGTTAACACAATGCAGCCTTGACTTCTTTCTTATTTTTGTAGGGTCAGTAAGCTCCCTGCAGAGGGAGCAGCTCAATACTGCAGAAATGACAACAAGAGCCGTGAACAACTAGTCAGTGGAGGCAGACAGGCTGATGAGTGCACAGAAAGAAGCTGACAGGGATCACTGAGCACAAAGACGCTCCCTGTAGCACATGAATAATCAGTCATTCATTTGTATAACATCAGTATTTATAATCAATAACTCTTAAGTTATTGATTCACACAGACACCATCCAGTTTTGTGGAAACAGGGAAAACTTGCAGATTTGATATGATAGGGTCTCTTAACCTAAGGCAGCTCTTGAGATTCTTGGACCTCGTGTCCAGTGATTCAATTTGCTTTATAGACACACACAAATCAAATAACCAACTTCTTTATGTTTATTTGACAAACTACATGACTAAACTACAAACAGAAACTATTTCACTACATTGTAGCATAAATAGTGTAGAGCAGATTAGTCAATCATTAATTAATATCAAATTACGTATTTATAAACAATACCTTTAAGTTATTGATCATAAACCAAAAATTACCTTTAATAGTAGAAATTATCAGGGCGCCGCCCAGTTTTGCTAAAACATGGAAAACTTATTAATAGAGTCTCTTAATCTCAGGGTGCTACGGAGTTCTTGACCTAGTGTACAGTGATTCAATTACTTTATATACACACACAAATCAAATAACCAAGTTCTTTATAAATGAGATGTTTATTTGACAAACTATAACCAGACTACTACTGTCACAGAAAATAACTAATAATAAATGATTAGTTTGACAAACTAAATGACCAGGCTACTAACAGAAATAATAATTGTTTCCTCCCCCTCCCAGCATGTGGGAGAGGGAGAACAGAGATGCAGTGGAGAGGATGAAGACCAGAACTTGACTGACTGAAGGACTGAAGAAAGAGTAGAGAGCACTCAGACCAGCTGAGGCTTTTTATGATCTTTGTTGAAGGTCCAGTGGGGTGTGACCACTGGTCCCTCCCCATCCACCAAGTTAACTGAGATGATATTCTTTTAACTTATTTAATGTTAATACTGCTGTGTTTTACTTTATTAAAGTTTCTCTATGTGAAAGCTCCCTCTCAGCTGTAAAATGACACCAAGCAACCTATAGTAGGAAACCACAGAACAGAACTTGACCAATTGAATCAAATTAACCAACACAGATGAACCATGATATCAGAGCATGTAGGAAGGTGTACTACAACAGGCAGATCTATGTATGATTGTGTCTGTAGACTTAATCCACAAACAATCCCACATGTCACATTTAGTCCTTATCAGAAGGAGGAAAAGGAAGAGGATCTATGTGGAGACTGATCTTTGACACTGTAACAGTGATACTTATATGACAGTAGCTGAGGAATGAAAGCACAGTTAACCATTAAAATCTTAATGTAATGTTCTGTTCCAGGCAGGGAGAAAGGAAGAGGCCACATTAAGCTTTGGATGTGTCTGGCAGGATTAAAGCAGGAATGTGGGGCAATAAAACTCCTCCTCCTGGTGTATGTCCTGGAGTTTCTTGGGTCAGAGAAGAGGAACTGGTCTTATCTGTTTATTCTGCCAGTCATAAAACTTAAGCCTTAAGCACTTAGGTGCCACATAGTGTCAGATGGATTTCCTGGGGAGATACTCAGAAATGAGAAGAGTTGCGTAACTCAACGATGGCAACACAGATAGCTCAAAATACAAGCAAATTCCAAGTTATTTCTTCAGTAAAACATCGTCATAAATCATAATGTAATGATAATGATATTAATAACTAGAAAAAAATTCCTGAAGAAATTTTAATATGTGCCTGCACACATGACGCCAGACCCACGCAATGCCAGGTCTACATGGCCCCGCCTTATGCATGCTGACCCTCTCCTGCACTGAAGCACACACTATGTACGTGCCTATCCCAAATTCATGTTGTGAAAAAACACACCGAAGCATGCACTTTGTCCCAGATTTGTGTTGCAAACAAACAGACCTTGTTTCCTGTGAAGATTAAATCAGAGTTCGGGGCTTTTATTTTGAAAGGACAGTCATGGTCACAGCTTCCTGTGAGGAAATAGTTACTCCTCTGGAGTTTGGGGCTTTTATTTTGAAACACCAGACTTTTATTTTGAAAGAAACAGCCTGAGATAGTACTTCCTGTCTGTGCGTGTGATCAATGATGTCATGCACTCTCTGTATCTGTGGTAATGGCCAATCAGAAGCCTGTATCATATCATCATCTAATCTCAATAGATGTGTGGATGTGGATCCCCCACCTGACACACACACACCAACATCCAGTCACACTGTGCCACTGATTATAAGCTGACCTGTCCAATCACCTCTCGTATAAAAAAACTATAAGGAGTAGAGCTTAGATTTTTGGATGTGAATGATGCTGTGGTGATGGAGACGCATGCAAAAAAATAAGAGTTCAGGGCTTTTATTTTGAAAGGAAAGTCATAGTCACAGCTTCCTGAAACAGTTACTCCTACGGAGTTTGGGGCTTTTATTTTGAAAAACGCGTCTGAGTCAAAGTTGTTAATCCTCTGTGTGTGTGTGTGTGTGTGTGTGTGTGAATCAATGATGTCACCCACTCTCTGTATCATCAGCATTGACCTATGTATCATATCACAGACAGGGTCCCTTCAGTTCAAATACCACACACACACACAAACAGCTGCTCTGTCACACTATGCTTCTGATTATAAGCTGACCTGTCGAATCACCTCTTGTATAAAAAAAACTACAAGGAGTAGAGCTTAGATTTTTGCATGTGAATGATGCTATGGTGATGGAGATTCATGCATATCACCTAATTCTGCTGGCCACCCCCTGCGTAGCTTCCAGCACCCCCATAGGGCACCCCAATGGAAAAGTCTAGGCACGCCCCTGGTCTGTCTCCCACGCTGGCTCTCACTGACTGCCACTGTTTTCAAGCTGAGTCGGACCATGCCGAACTCCTCCAAATAACCCAAAAACCGTAAGGAGTACGGCTTTGGGGTTTGGACGAGAGGCGGCAGGAGCTCGCGAGGATCGCAGCAGTGCAAATTTTATGTCTCCAGCCCACTCAGAATGCCGACAGCGGCAGGTTAAACAAATGAGTTTTTTCCGATTTTTCAGGATTTTTTCTCTGAAAATTAACATTGGACCCTATGGAGAGAATCTTGGGAGGTGGGGAACTATTTAAGGTACAGATCAAAGCAGATTAGAATACAGATCAAAGCAGATTAGAATACAGATCAAAGCAGATTAGAATACAGATCAAAGTAGATTAGAATACAGATCAAAGCAGATTAGAATACAGATCAAAGCAGATTAGAATACAGATCAAAGCAGATTAGAACAGAATGGAACACAACTGAAGTGTTTAACAGAAGACACGCTGCTCATTTCACCTGAGAAAGTGAAGACAAAACTTTTGAGCTAGCTGATCCATCAGTTATCAGCATCAAGTAAGTACACAAATACATAAAGTAAAGCACTCATTAACCAGCTATTATTATTATTACCAAAACACATTTCACCAATGGTCTGTTAGCTGTCAATACAACACTGTTCTACAAAATTTCTCAAATTTTAAAGTACCTGCTCCAGTTCATATTGTATCATATATTATATTATTGGAGTATTAATGCTGATACATCAACATGTAAGCTGTATTTGGGGACTGGAGCCTATCCCAGCTGTCTTAGGGTGAAAGGCAGGGTACACCGTGGACAAGTCTCCAGTTCATCACAGGACACATAGAGACAGACAACCACTCACACTCACATTCACACCTACAGTCAATTTAAATTAGCCAATTAACCTAATCCCCATGCATGATTTCGGATGGTGGGAGGAAGTCAGAGTACCCGGAGAGAACACAGTAAGGCCCCGGGGCCGGGAATCAAACCTGGTACTTTCTTGCTGTGAGGTGACAGTACTAACCACTGCACCACTGTGCCGCTCCCAAAAAAGTGCATATGGTGTTTTAATATCAGATTCTGAAAATCATCTTCTTATTAATGTTTGTCTCAGGTACCATAACGTTCAGACAGAGCGAAACACCAGTCATTCCTCTGGAGTCACCGCATGGAGACAGCTGACAACATGCCTGCTGACGGCATGGATCTGGATGCAGAATTTCTCAATGATGAGGAATACAGATTACTACTTGAAACTCTCTGTGATATATTTGGTGCATCAACTTCACCTCTTTCTGCTCCTTTTGATGATTCTGTTCATCAACAACTTTTGGAGAGTCTGTGCGAAGAAATTACTAAGTGCAGCCCCATGGTACCAGCTCCACCTGTCACTGACCAGCCAAGTCACCTGAAGAGTCCTGCAGGTGCTCATAACCCGGGACATGAGGTCACTGTCCACCATCAGCTGGATGAAAGTGTGACACATGCTGGGTGCACCACCCTGGGTGCAGCTCCATATAGCTCTAAGCAGCCAAATACATCCATGTCTACTGAGACACTGAATGTTGGACTAGCTGCTCCCATCATTATCCAGGGACTGCAGGGCGTCATGCAGCCTGGTCCCCTGCCGAGTCAGGCAGGTGCTGTTAGCCAGGGACAGATCATATTTAAGGTAAGATATACAGTAAGTTTAGGTTAAGGATAGATATCATAAAAGTCTTGTCTCAATACCTGCATCAAAAAAGATGTCAGTCAGAGCCAAAAGGATTGGCAGAGTAATCAATTAGTCGATCGGCAACTATTTTGATAATTGATTCATTTTTCATTTTTTAAAGAAGAAGAATTCCTTTATTAATCCCTCAATGAGGGAAATTACATTTTTTCACTCTGTTAGTATATATACACACATATATTTTTCAATTGCACATTACACACAAGTCATGAAACAAACACATGCACATGCATTAGAGGAGAGGTGTCAGAGTGAGGGGGCTGCCCCTTATCCAGGGCAGTTGGGGGTTCGGTGCCTTGCTCAAGGGCACCTCAGCAGTGTCCAGGAGGAGGAACTGGCACTTCTCCAGCTACCAGTCCACTCTCCACATTTTGGTCCGACCTGGACTTGAACTGGCGACCCTCCGATTCCCAGCCCAAGTCACTACAGACTGAGCTACTGCCGCCCCAAAGTGGTTCACTGGTTCCAGTATTTAGCCTAGCAAAGATCCTTTATGAACCATTGCTGGTGCTAGCTTCTGGTAGTTGTACAGTAAAGCTACAAGCATCATTTTGTACCATAACCTTGGCCTACTTACCAGCTATTGGTCTGCTCTGATTGCAATTTGCTTGATTACTATGAAAATAAGAGCATAGTTAATATAGCTGAATCATGATTAACAAATGCTTCATGCTATCAGTTAAGACATACTGTATCTATACAGCTACATGTAGACCATATCTTTTTCATGTTTAGCCTTCATGTCAACTTAGCTGTATAAACACAGATAATAACAATAATTATGTACATATACAATTATATAAATATACACAATTCACCTTCATGCAGAGACAATTTTATCTTTGCATTTATTTGACGCCAGCTATGTATTCTTATCTCAGTCAGCAGCCTTCAGAAATAATACTTAGCTAACAAAGGTCATCTTATCTCAGTGAGAACTGTTAGCAACTGTGACTCGATAATATCATCGAACAGAAGGGTACATGTTGCCAACATCTCCTCTACCGACAACAATAAAACTATAAAAACCATGTTCAGTTGAAAAAAAACTTGTTCAAGATGTTGCCAACATGTGAATGTTAAGGTTACTTACCCGTCTGTGGCGCCACTCTGGAAAATTCCCTCTGCAAGCAGAGATTCAAGCTTTTTCTACAGTTTAACACGCTGTAGAGTTCAAATTTACACTGCATGTCTGGATAAAAACTGACCTGCTTAGACTCTCTGTCTGTTGTTAACTGGACTGATCACTGGACACTAGACTGATGTGTGTGTGTGTGTGTCTGTGTGAGAGAGATGTGAAGGGCATGTAGAAATAAATGTATGTTCAAACAACATGTATGCTCTTGTCAGATGTCAACTTTCCATTCTCATTCTCCACCATAATTATACATGAATATAAAGGTATTTTATAGAAGACTATCTCTATCTATCTCTTTATCTACCTAACTATCTAAGGACAGAAGAAGAAGAAGAAGAATTCCTTTATTAATCCCTCAAGGAAATTACATTGTTATAGATTTTATAGATATATAGGTGTTATAGATTTAGATATATACATATACCTCCTTGAGCCGTCACCTTATCGTGGTGGAGGGGTTTGTGTGTCCCAATGAACCTAGGAGCTATGTTGTCGGGGGCTTTATGCCCCTGGTAGGGTCACCCAAGGCAGACAGGTCCTAGGTGAGGGACCAGACAAAGCATGGCTCAAAGACCCCCTATGGTTAAAAAGATCAAGCACAAACGTTTTCCCTTGCCCGGACGCGGGTTTCCGGGGCCCCCCTCTGGAGCCAGGCCTGGAGGTGGGGCCCGTGGGCGAGCGCCTGGTGGCCGGGCCTACACCCATGGGGCCCGGCCGGGCACAGCCCAAAAAGGCAACGTGGGTCACCCTTCCCATGGGCCCACCACCCATGAGAGGGCCAAGGGTCGGGTGCGTTGTGAGTTGGGTGGCAGCCGAAGGCGGGGACCTTGGCGGTCCAATCCCCGGCTACAGAAGCTAGCTCTAGGGACATGGAATATCACCTCTCTGGCAGGGAAGGAGCCCGAACTGGTGTGTGAGGTGGAGAAGTTCTGACTAGATATAGTCGGACTCACCTCCACACACAGTTTGGGCTCTGGTACCAGTCCTCTTGAAAGGGGTTGAACTTTGTTCCACTCTGGAATTGCCCGCGGTGAGAGGCGCCGAGCAGGTGTGAGCATACTTATTGCCCCGTGGCTCGGTGCCTGTACATTGGGGTTTACCCCGGTAGACGAGAGGGTAGCCTCCCTCCGCCTTCGGGTGGGGGGACGGGTCCTGACTGTTGTGTGTGCTTATGCACCAAACAACAGTTCAGAGTACCCACCCTTTTTGGAGTCCTTGGAGGGGTGCTGAGAGCGCCCCCTCTGTGGATTCCCTCGTTCTGCTGGGGGACTTCAATGCTCACGTGGGCAATAACAGTGAGACCTGGAGAGACGTGATTGGGAGGAACGGCCCCCCCGACCGGAACCCGAGTGGTGCTCTGTTATTGGACTTCTGTGCTCGTCACGGATTGTCCATAACGAACACCATGTTCAAGCATAAAGGTGTCCATATGTGCACTTGGCACCAGGACACCCCTAGGCCGCAGTTCGATGATCGACTTTGTAGTCGTGTCACGGACTTGCGGCCGTATGTCTTGAACACTTTCCCGGGTGAAGAGAGGGGCAGAGCTGTCAACCGATCACCACCTGGTGGTGAGTTGGCTTCGATGGTGGGGGAAGATGCCGGTTCGATCTGGCAGACCAAAACGTATTGTGAGGGTCTGCTGGGAGTGTCTGGCAGAGTCCCCTGTCAGAAGGAGTTTCAACTCCCATCTCCGGCGGAACCCGACCACATCCCGAGGGAGGTGGGGACATTGAGTCGAATGGGCCATGTTCCGTGCCTCCATTGTTGTGGCAGCCGACCAGAGCTGTGGCCGTAAGGTGGTTGGTGCCTGTCGTGGGCGGCAATCCCGAACCCATTGGTGGACACCTGCGGTAAGGGATGCCGTCAAGCTGAAGAAGGAGTCCTATCAGGCCTTTTTGGCCGGTGGGACTCTGGAGGCAGCTGACAGATACCGGCTGGCCAAGCGGAATGCGGCTTTGGCCGTCGCCGAGGCAAAAACTCAGGTGTGGGAGGAGTTCGGTGAGGCCATGGAGAATGACTTCCGGATGGCTTCGAGGAGATTCTGGTCCACCATCCGGCGTCTCAGGAGGGGGAAGCAGTGCACCTCCAACACTGTGTATAGTGGGGATGGTGCGCTGCTGACCTCGACTCGGGACGTTGTGAATCGGTGGGGAGAATACTTCGAGGACCTCCTCAATCCCACCAACACGCCTTCCTATGAGGAAGCAGAGACTGGGGACTCTGGGTGCGGGCTCTCCTATCTCTGGGGTTGAGGTCGCCGAGGTGGTTAAAAAGCAGGTGGCAGGGCCCACGCTGTGGATGATATCCGCCCGGAGTTCCTAAGCTCTGGATGCTGTGGGAGTGTCGTGGCTGACACGTCTCTGCAGCATCGCGTGGACATCGGGGACAGTACCTTTGGATTGGCAGACCGGGGTGGTGGTTCCCCTCTTTAAGAAGGGGGATCGGAGGGTGTGGTCCAACTATAGGGGAATCACACTTTTCAGCCTCCCTGGTAAAGTCTATTCAGGGGTTCTGGAGAGGAGGGTCCGTCGGGAAGTCGAATCTCGGATTCAGGAGGAGCAATGTGGTTTTCGACCCGGCCATGGAACAGTGGACCAGCTCTACACCCTCAGCAGGATCCTGGAGGGTGCATGGGAGTTCGCCCAACCAGTCTGCATGTGTTTTGTGGACTTGGAGAAGGCGTTCGACCGTGTCCCTCGGGGAGTCTTGTGGGGGGTGCTCCGGGAGTATGGGGTACCGGACCCCCTGGTACGGGCGGTTCGGTCCTTGTATGACCGGTGCCAGAGTCTGGTCCGCATTGCCGGCAGTAAGTCGGATTTGTTTCCAGTGAGGGTTGGACTCCGCCAAGGCTGCCCTTTGTCACCGATTCTGTTCATAATTTTTACAGAATTTCTAAGCGCAGCCAAGGCATTGAGGGGTCGGTTTGGTGACCTCAGTATCACATCGCTGCTTTCGCGGTCGATGTGGTTCTGTTGGCTTCATCAGGCCGTGATCTTCAGCTCTCACTGGAGCGGTTCGCAGCCGAGTGTGAAGCGGTTGGGATGAAAGTCAGCACCTCCAAATCCGAGGCCATGGTCCTCAGTCGGAAGAGGGTGGAGTGCTCTCTCCAGGACGGGGAGAAGATCCTGCCCCAAGTAGAGGAGTTCAAGTATCTCGGGATCTTGTTCACGAGTGAGGGAAAAATGGAGCGGGAGATCGACAGGCGGGTCGGTGCAGCTTCTGCAGTGATGCGGACGCTGTATCGGTCCGTCGTGGTGAAGAGGGAGCTGAGCCGAAAGGCGAAGCTCTCAATTTACCAGTCGATCTACGTTCCTACCCTCACCTATGGTCGCGAGCTGTGGGTCATGACCGAAAGAACAAGATCATGGATACAAGCGGCCGAAATGAGTTTCCTCCGCAGGGTGTCCGGACTCTCCCTTAGAGATAGGGTGAGAAGCTCGGCCATCCGGGAGGGGCTCAGAGTAGAACCGCCCTAGGTGTACCGGGCACGTCCCACTGGTAGGAGACCCCTGGGACGACCCAGGACACGCTGGAGAGACTATGTCTCTCTGCTGGCCTGGGAACGCCTCGGGATCCCTCCAGAAGAGCTGGGGAGAGGGAAGTCTGGGTTTCCCTGCTTAAGCTGCTACCCCCGCGACCCGATCCCGGATAAGCGTAAGAGAATGGATGGATGGATATATACATATAAAGGCATACATTAGATTGAGATATAAGTGTATGATCATGACACTGCACAATCATTGTCAGAAAGAATACAGCATCAACTTGTAAAGTACTTTCTACTTGGATACAAAGTATCCAGCCATGTAAAGCAAGCGATGCTGAGGTAAACTGAGGTCACGCAGCGCAACATCAGGAGCTTTACCAAGCGACGCGTTACGAACAAGCGACGCCATCAGAAACATAATGACAAGGTTTCACCTGATCCTGAAATGAAAACTACATAGCTCAACATAAAATACAGTCATGTTTATTCATGGCCGTATATGTTATTTCACAAAAGCCCCTTAATTTTAAGAAGCCCCCCTTGGGCGAAGCTAGCCAACGAACAAAAAAAATCTGTATCAGTATCTCCCTGACAAGATATTATCACTCTACAACACGAAAACTAAACACATTATTAATCAACTAGCTCGTCTTCAATCACAGTTTGCCATGTTACGACACAAAACTTATCTCAGAAGGAAAAGCCGGTCGGCTTTGTAACAGTGAGTACGAGATTAGCAGCAAACTGCGATGTCAATATTAGACGAAGCAACGCAAAGCTTAAGAAAGCACAAGCCCATATAACTATTTTTCCTGTGGTTTACATTTAGAATTGAAATCTTACCTCAAACACAAAACAAAACACCAAGTGGAAATCAAGAGAGTCGCTGCCTCGTCCGCAGATGTAGTAGAAGATGTAGTCTGAAGGATGAAAGACAGCCTCCTCCTCCTTCTTCTTCTTTGCCTCTTCATCAAGCTCTTAACAGAGCCATGACAGCGTAGTGGCCAAACATATATTGCATCCGTAGTGGTTTAGCACTACCATTGGAAATGAATGGGAAACGGTTTAGGGCCGTTTAGCTAAACTTTCCCCGACTGCGGCGCCGCGGGAGACCCGGGTCCGATTCCCGGCCAGTGCAGAGGAGTTTTGAACAAGTGCACATCAACTAAAGAAGTACATCTTTGGAGCCCGTTACGAGTAACAGATGTAGCAGTCACGTCCATTTGATGAATCCTGCTCTCTTGACTTACTCCAAAGTTATTTTGCATCTCTGTTTAGACGGTACAGGGCAGTATCATCCAGCATCTGCTACATTTGAACAACAATCTTCTCAGAGAATTGCAGTTTGGTTTGCTAGTTTGAGCATTGGTGGTTCAGTAGTAGAATTCTCACCTCCCACTGCTGGAGACCTGGCTCCGATTCCCAGCCAATGCAGGGAACTTTTGAACTTAAGTGAGTAAAAAGTAGAGAACAATATCTTTGGAGCCCATTACTACTGATGAACAAACAAAGCCTCATGAAGTATTTTGGATATTCTTGACTCCTCTACATGGCACTCTTAATTTAAAGAAAAAGCAAAAAAAATGTCAGTTTCCATGACACTAGCCTTTTCGATTTATCAGGTTCATTATGTCTTCTTTTGAATAAATGTACGCTATTTTTCATTTCTTCAGGCATTTTTATGTCCAGTGCGTTTGGCTTTTAGCGGAAAGGTTGGTGGTTCGAACCCACCCAGGGACGATGGTTTATGTGTTTAACTAACCAGGTAATGTCATTTAAATTAGGGTGTTTGTCCCTTTCAGCCCTTCAAACGAACTCAGACCAATGACTCAGCATTGTTTGCATATGTGAACACTAACCAGAAAACACAGGAGGGCAAGCGTGGCAGCAGACACTTTGTTCCAAGTGAAAACTACCCAGAATTCAGTACATTGGGGGTCTGAGAGTTCTAGAGGACCAGGTGTGAACAGAAAGGGGACTGAGACCCTATCAAAGCTGAATTGGACCTGAAAGAGAACCTGGTCCTCTTTGTGATAAACTCACAATGTGAACACAAAAGAACTGAGTTCTTTTTCTGTTGGTCCACTTTTTGGTCCACTTACAGAGGACTGAGTTCAGTTCACTTAAAGGGGACTAGATGTGAAAACATCCTTGGTCAGCTTGTTTCCAGTTCTGCACAAATCTGGAGCTTATTGTTGTAGGGCTAATAACCCTGCATATTAAAACATAGACTGGTTCTTCTAAAACACTCACACCTGTTGTTTACACACATTAGCAGTGGTGCTTAATGCACTCTGGTCATTAGCAGCAGTTAGCCATTAGCATTTCCCTCTCTGTGTTGCTTGGTGTGTTTAAACATAAGTTGTATTTTAAGTTGATATTAATGTAAATGTTTAGCTACTTGTCTGTCTCAATCAGACATATTACTACATGTCGTATGTGTAGTTTATTAAGCACATTTGAGGAAAGGTGACAAATTGGTAGCCGTTAAATGAAAGCTAACATTAGCATTGCTACAATGCTCAGTTTGATAAATGTGTGACAAACAGTTTTTGCTGCGATTCAATGCAAAAAAAAATAAATAAAAGTGATGCTTAAGTAATACATAGTTATTATAATGACTATAATGCTGTATTAATGCTTTGTTAGGTCTGTCAGGAAATCACAAGCAAACAATTTACACCACTTACCTTCATCCTGGTGTGACCGCTGTGTTCATCTGACAGGACACTGTTGACATGATGAAGCCTGTTCTCAGCAAACACCAATATTTCCATCATTATTGTTCATATTGGCAATTAAGACACACCAAGCAGCAGACGTTTTGAAGCAGCTACTACTACTGTTATCAGTACAGAGTGAACATCAACAACATGGAGAACATCTGTCTTCTTCTATGGAACCAGAATCAAAAAGAAGTTTTGTTGCCAAGTAAGTCTGAAAATAAACAAGGAATTTAGCTTGGTATCTTGGTGCATGACATGTAAACATAGTGCAGAGAAGAATAAATATGAGGTGCAAAAGCTCTGATTATGTGGTAAAAAACTGGTAGAAAGGTAAAGAGCTCCTTCCTCCTCTTGGGCTGAAGCAGCCGTGCTTCAGTCACTTTCTGTCTCTGCAGTCAGTCTGTCCATCACACAGCTCCTCTTTTTCATCACCTTGTTGGCAACAGGAAACACACACATGGATTTTACACAGACATTTTCCAGCAGTTTCTCCACCAACATTTGCTCCACACCTGGTCACGGATTGCACTTCCTTGTGTTGTCAGTGACCTCCTGTTAGCACCACTAGCTCCTCTATAGGACAAATAAATATGACACTTTCATACAGGTTAGTGCAGTTCAAAGTGACTCACAGATGACTGACAAGCCCAAAGAATCTGTGCAAACTGTGAAAATTAAAAGCTATCATAACAGTAAAAGTAGAAAAACAGTGAGAAGTAAAAACTAGATGAATAAAAATAACAATAACATCTTATAAGTTAAATACAGTCAAATAAGTGATTGATAAAAGAGAATAAAATCATTCAAATTGAGGAATAAAATAACAATAAACTATTGTACAACTTGAACACTGTTAGCCCGATTCTTTAGTTGGAAGCCCCAAGAAAACACACCAGAGAACTGTGTTAAAAAAGCAGTTCACAGATCTTTATTCAGGTCACAGGTAAAGTATGGCAGCGCTGGGCTCTGAATGACAGAGGTCTGGAAGGATCTCAGCCACAGAGAGCCCTGAACCCTGAGTTCAGTTCACATTTATCTTCTTGGACTGGGACTGTCCCGTACAGAGGTTAGACTGACACACAACTGTGTGTAATTGGCCAGCCACTTCACTTGTATATTTTGATCTTGGAATACTTTTTTTTTCAATTGAATTTTATTTATTTATTTCAGATTCAGATCTTATTTTTACGGATTCAAATAGTTTTTTTTCGGTTTCAGATTATTATTTTTCAGATTCAGATCTTTTTTTACGGATTCAACTTGAAAAGTTTCAGGTTCACTTTTGGCCCTGTTTTTCCGTGGGGGCGGGCCTCGACTGAGAGGGGCATGGTTTGCCATGAATGACAGGCCTCCCCATCCGTGATGTCATCACCCTGCGTTCAGGAAGTTGCATGGCCACATGGCTTAGCCTACAATGGCAGAAGCTCCAGACGTTCAGGTAATGATAATAATAATAAGTATACTCTGGGACAGATATAGCTCTAGTCCGGACTAGAGTTTAGACAAATATTGTTATATGCATTGTATTCATGCATGTAGACCTGTATATTATTATTATTATTATTATCATCTAATAAGACTCTTGAGCATTATTGTCGTTTTTTGGCTATCTCTTGGGACCAGTGTTTTTGTCAATACATGTTTTAATTTTATGTAGATATTGTCAGTTTACAAAAAACTAACTTATGTCTTGCTGCAAACCTGGCTATGTTTGCCCACTAGATACTGTTAAGGTTGAAATGCATGCTGTTTGTTTGAAAAATGTACAGTATGTGAAATGTAAAATATTGTAAAGCCAGTACAATAATGTGAAATTATGTTTGCTATTTCTAGGTGCAACTGAAAAGAGACTTTCTTGAGAGGCTCCACTATAAAGTTTCACAGGTTTTGCAAAGACCGCCTCTAGATGTGGACTATTTGAGATTAGTAGTCAACCAGGAGATGGTTATTTTTAGATCATTGTTAGGCCAGGTTGAGATGCCACAGGATGTCATCAACACTTTCACTCTACTGTCAACCCTTCTCAATACACAGGATAACACTAATCAGACCCAGAGTCAGGTGCCAGTGTTACAAGGAGAGATGGGACGGCCAAAATGTGATGTGTGTCCTCAGGAACTACAAGGCCTGATCAGAATGTCCTTACCAGTCTCATGCATTGCAGGAATTCTAGGTGTATCTAAAAGCACAGTAAAGCGCCGCATGCATGATAATGGTCTATCCATAACCCGGTGCTATAGTAACATAAGTGATGAACAACTAGACCATTTGGTGAGATCAGTGAAGACCAGAACACCACACGTGGGATACAGAATGATGAAAGGATTCCTTCAGGCCATGGGACACCGTGTCCAGTGGGAGAGAGTGTCTGCATCCATGCATCGTGTAGACCCAGTTGGGGTACTCTCAAGACTGACAAATATGGGGTGTGTTGCAAGGAGGACATATTCTGTTCCAGGTCCTCTTCATCTGGTACATATTGACACAAACCACAAACTGATCAGGTATGCCAAACATGTAATGATTACATGCTATTTTAGATGTTTACTTTGGTGTATTTGTTATTCCTTAAGAGAGGTTAACACCCTTGTTTTGCATCAAACAATTCTATACAGATTTTATTCTCTCTCTCTCTTTTACTCTCTCCCCCACCAAAAACAAAAACAAAAAGGTATGGCCTTGTTATCTTTGGAGAGGTTGATGGCTTCTCTCAAAAGGTAATTTATTAAATGAACATTAATAAAACATTAACTGAGAAGACAGTTGAAAAATATACAGTAGGTTCTCTGCTAAACTTGCTATAGAGAGTATGCACATGCACAAAGTGAATGGCAAATCGAGTGGCTATCTGGGTTTAATGTTGTTTATTGTGATAAGATAGGACTTTTCTGTTTGGATTTATGCCCTGTAAGGGCCAGAAGGCAGTTTTTTGCCACTCAGTAGGTGTTCCTACATAATCTCCGTTTATGATGATGTCACGTGCATACCCTCTATTGATAGGACATGTCATTCTTATAGGAATGGACCTATAGCACCTCTGTAATGTCTTCTGTATCCATGTTATACCAAATAATAAAATTATCTTGTGCATAAAAGCATGGATTAACATAGCTTTCCACTGAATTATAATATTGTCTGTTTCAGATCATGTACCTGGGTGCAGCAGCCAACAATAAAGCTTCCACTGCACTTGATTTCTTCTTGGAGGCAGTGCACAAGTATGGCTTCCCATTAAGGTTAGTTCAACAAATATGTGTGACCCACCATGCTAGTCAATGCCCAATGATTTGTGCATTTGCTAATGCTATCAGTTAATTGTCATTAAACTAAGTCGATAAATTGCCAAATTAAACAAATCTTATACTTAAGAAACATCATGTCTCCATCTGTGCGTGGAAGATTTTTTACGGTCTAAATGGTTTTCCCGCCGACATCACGTTCTGACATCACTGTGATGTCAGGGGAACCACACCAGCAGAATCCCTTTTATGCCCAGTATAGAGATCCATGATGTCATCAATATTAAGCCCATATCTAACAGGACTTCATATGGGAATGCCTATATATGGAAGCCACATCGGCCACATACCACACTAACAAAATCCATATACGGATATATGGAGCTTCTTCCTGCTTAAGAATGATTTGGTATTACCTTTGTCTAATGCCTGTCTGTGTTTGGAATTGGAAATGTGTTAAAGTTCAGTGTGAAAGTTAACAATCATTTATCTTTTTTCTTTGTGTAATATACATTCTCCTTTAGAGTAAGAGGTAACATGGGTGTCGAGAATGTTGGCATAGCACGATGTATGTTCACCATCAGGGGCTGTGGCAGGGGCAGTTTCATGTCAGGAAAGAGTGTGCATAATCAAAGGTATTCAGATCATGCATCAGTCAACTGGTGTCATAATTGGTGAAAATGATACTGTTCAAATTGAGGCTAGTTTTTTATTATTTTTTTGTTGTTGTTGTTGCTTTTTTCCCCCCAGAATAGAGCGTTTGTGGCGAGATGTTTGGAACGGCGTCACAAACGTCTACTACAACACTCTTCACAGCCTTGAGGAAGAAGGTGTGCTTGATCCCGATGACAGCATCCACCTGTTCTGCGCCCAGCATGTTTTTCTGTCACGTCTGCAGAAGGATCTGGATGTCTTTAGGGTTGGTTGGGATCATCACCCTCTGAGGACTGAGAACAACAGGTCTCCGCAACAACTGTGGACAATGGGACTCCTCCACAATCCTGTACATCCTCCACCACTGCCAGAGGTCCCAATTTGTGTTCTTTTTTTTTTCTAAGCAAACAATCAGTACACTATTAATAAAGATTGGGGGTATTTTAGTTTTTAAAATTTAAAATTTAAAAATTGAAGCTTAAAACCAAAACCATTACAGTGTACATAATAATTGACATTTGTAGAAGAAACATTTCTTTGGCCACATTGAAGAAAGAGGACCATATACTATATTTATACTTGCTGCATCAGTGTAGTGTGTTAACATGTAGATCAAAAGTTGCTTTCCTTAATTGCCTTTACATAAAGGGGAAAACCATCCATTTTCAATATTGAACTGTCTATACCTTAGAGGAATTGTGTTGAAATAAAAAATGAGTGTTTTTTCCCTTTAACGTGATTTCTATAAGTAATTTTGAAATGTGTTTTCTTTAAATATAGGGAACGGAGGATGCAACTCTTGCTGTCAACTCTGACAGTGACGTGGATGTGACCAGCTCTGGTGTCATTCTTCCACGTGTTGAATGTCCCCTATGTGAAGAGGATATGGCAGGCCTCACGACAACTATTGAAGTTACAAGACCATCCGAGTCCTACGGCAAAGACATTTATTTAGCTGTACTGAATTATGTACTAAACCGTGTGCCGTAGATCAGTAGTGGTTTATTTCAAGGTCCATTATTTATTTGGTATTTGAGCCATGGACCACCATTTGAGATGTAGCATCACATCCAAAATGTAATATTTTGTTGTTGTTAGGTACGACTTTGTCCACAATTCCATTCTATACTGATGTACTTGTCGAAAACAGGCAAACATAGATCAAAATAAAAAATACTGTACTGTACATTCTCTAGTTGACTTAACTTAATTAATCATTTGTATAGCGCTCTTCTCAGCACTAGTGCACAGAGCGCTTTACAATATTTATAAACTACAGTGAAAGTCAAGAGAACATAACAGTCAAAGCAAAATAACAGTCAACCTATAACATTTAGGAACAGAATAAAGAAGAGGACAGTTAAAGAAACAGTAATGTTCAGGAGCTCCTCCACCTAAAGAGACTGAGAAAGACAAAATAAATTAATCGGGAGTAGTGCTGCACCAAAGAAATGGAGAAAAACACGTTAATTAGTCAGGAGAAAAAACAAGGTTAATTAAATGGAGACCACCGCACCTAATAGAATGGGAAAGAATAAGTTAGTAGTGAACAAAAGCTTTTCTAACCAGGTGTGTCTCCAGCTGCCCCTGAAGCTACCACCATCGTGGCCTCTCTCAGGTACTCAGGGAGAGAGTTCCACAGATGGGGAGCCACAACCTCGAATGCCCATCCGCCCTTAGTCCTTAACCACACCCGCAGCACTGCCAGGAGCTCCTGGTCAGAAGATCTAAGGAAGTGGCTGGTGGTGTGGTCATGGAGGAGGTCACGAATGTAGCTGGGGACCATTGAGGGCCTTGAAGGTTGTTAGCAACAACCTGCACTGGATTCTAAAGAGAACAGAAAGCCAGTGCAGGTCAGTCAGGATCAGAGTCATGTGACACGACGTATTAGACCTGGTGAGCAGTCTGGAGGCTGCATTCTCAACCAGCTGCTGACGGTGAAGAGAAGATTGGTTATGACGTGTAGAGTGAGCTGCAGTAGTCAATCCTGGAGGAGACAAATGCATGAACAGCCATCTCCAGCTCCTGGTGTGAAACAATCGACCGCAGCTTGGCAACGTTTCTCAGGTGGAAAAAGCTGTTGATACAAAGAGCCTTAACATGTTGATCAAGATGCATCGACTGGTCAAAGTGCACACCAAGGTTCCTAACACTGGGTTGGATGTTCTTCAGAGGGCCCAGATGTTCCTGAACCCTGGCTGTTACAGTGTCAGGAGCAAAGATCAACACCTCAGTCTTAGCCGCATTGAGTTGCAGGAGGTTCCTGGACATCCAGCCCTCAATGGCTGCCAGACATTCCAGCAGGATGCTGAGGCTCTGCAAGTTCTCAGGACTGAACGAGAAGTGAAGCTGGATGTCATCAGCATAACACTGATAGGAGACACCTGGAAAACTACTGAATAGATGACCAAGAGGGAGCATGTAAATAGCAAACAGAGTCAGTGCCAGCACTGAACCCTGAGGAACCCCCACAGAGGAGCTGGATCAGTGCTGAAAGAACCAACTGTCACAGAAAAGATCTCTCACAGAGGTAGGAGGAGAACCACTGCAGGGCCGTTCCTGAAACACCTGCCCAGTCTCTGAGCCTGTCAACAAGAATACCATGATCAACTGTGTCAAAAGCTGCACTCAGATCCAGCAGGACCAGGACAGAACATCTGCCAGAATCAGAGGACATCAGGATGTTATTGGACACTGAACAGGGCTGTTTCTGTGGAGTGATGTTTACAGAAACCTGATTGGAATTTGTCACCAATGTTATTTGTTGTCAAATGCTTGGTGAGCTGGCAGGCGACTAATTTCTCCAGGACTTTGGATTCAAATGAAGCCTTGGAGATGGTAAATTAGTTTAACAGTTTAATAGTTGTGTACATTGTTTAACCATTAAACTTAGATCTGTTAGATCTAAGGGAGTTAGGTCCATTTGGTTACCAACTCTCCTTCAATTTTGAGTATGTTGTCGTTTGATACGATTTTGTCCAATTCCATGTATTGATGTGGTACCATAGGAGAGAAAACAGGCAAATAAATTCTTACATTCTAATGGTAGACTGTAAATTCAGTTACTCTGGTGTTAACAACTTAACCCAAGAATGTAAAATGATACCAAATAGTTAAGTCAATCTCAATTAACCCTAGTTTGACACCTCACATGCTACTTAAAGTAAGTTATGTGACCTTTCTGCTTTCTGCAGCTGTCAAAGTCATCTATGGAAACTTGGTAGACACACATTTGCAAACATTACCAATTTGAGTTTATTCCCAGATGTTATTAATAGCCCCTGACTATACCAACTCATGATTTAGGTGGGGAACACCTAGAACCTCTCAAGGGAGAAAGGAGCAGCATCGATACAAATGTTGCAATGTAATCAAACGTACCATAAACATGTTTACAAGTATACAAATTTTATTTGTTGTGTCTGACATTGAGTCCACAAAATGTAAACAGAACACATGTAAACAGTAGAACATGTGACTGACAAAGCGGCAGTCAGCCACATGGTAAAGTGCTACAGCGTAAACAGTCAACATGTGACTGACAAAGTTGCAGTCAGCCGCATGGAAAAGTGCTGCAGCGTAAACAGCAGTAGAACAATCTTCATGTCTGTGTAGCCATCCTATCACTCCCTGCATCTTAGGAGTCTTCAATAAGGAGGGGTGATGTGCACATGTTAACAGTGCCATTTCATCAGCACCATTTCATCACCTTAATTGGCCATGTCTTTTCTTGTACCTGTTAGCAGGAATTCTAGATGTCTCTGAAAGGACATTGAATTGACAGATGAATGATAATGGATCTATCCATAACTCTGTGCTATATTAACATAAGCCAGGTCCTCGTACGATCTACAAATAGCCATTATTTGGTTGACCAAATCTCAAATAGTGCACATCTAGATGTACTTCTTGCAGGACCTGTAAAACTTAGCAAGCTTCTGAAGTCTCTTTTCAGTTGCACCTAGAATGCCGGCTTTTAAATATTCAAATTGTTAAGTTTATTCAGCTTTTTGAAAATAACATTTATTTTAAAGTGATGATTTGTAACACTTTTTCATGGCCCGCTCCTTATCCCCAGTTGCTACCTAGAAATGACAAAACACTACAAACCTGAGAACTTTGCTTGCCAACTAATTTGTGGTCCCTGTAACTTTAAATTAATGTTCAGCCCAAAGACCTGGAACAGCTGGACCTGCAGCTGCGGTACTGTGGGCTTGCAAATCTGTTATTGTTCAACGGGCTAAAGCATAGAATAATGGTCACGGTATTTTCCAGGTCTAAATGGGTCAGACAAATTGAATTTTGGAACTGTTTAAACAAAAAATTATAATAAGGTGCTGAACATATTATCTAACATTTTAGGTTTTAGTGTGAACTTGCAAAAGAGGCAGATAACGCTTTACACTTTGCTGAATTCTTGGCCAAGATGGAAAGCCTCTGTTAGAACCATTTTGAATTGCTCATAGGAGCTCATGTGCCTTACAGGCAGAGAAATGGTCTTGGCACATGCAGACACAATGGGGTAACACACACTGTGATCCCCAAAGTCTGCAGTGCAGTTGTGGTTAAACTTCACGATAACAGCAAAAAATTCCCTCTCAGAGGGCAGAAGTGGAATATGACCTTGGCCTGTCATCCACTGAAGAAGCCTAGCAGGTGTGATGGGATTTGGGCCATCGGTGTCATCATCTTCAGGATCCTTGTTTTCATCTTCTGAAACCGGATTTTCAGCTATGAAACAAATAAGAGTTATAGTTTACCCATTTAGATCTGAGACCAATTCTAAAACCTAAGGTTTCTGAAAACCTTCAAATTCTAATTAAAAAAATGTTGCTATACAGATCCATCTTAAAAAGTGTTTTTAGGGAGCATAAAATGTACCTGCTCGTAACTACAGGTAGCACCTGGGTATCTTTAAGACTTACAAGCAGTCATTTATAAAACCTAAAGCTATATACCTTCAGCTTCAACTTCATAAAGGAAGTCCTGAAGGAAGTCCATCATCTTCATCTCGACTTGATGCCTGTTAGTCCCTTTATCACTCAGTCGAGGACTAAGGGTTGACATGACAAACTTCGGCGTTGACCTATAATGAGAAATGTGTTAATTATAGAATCCTTCAGTTATAGTCATAATAGAACACAAAATGTTGGCTGGAGTAACAAGGTTGGGTTCCTGGGTGGCTCAGTATATACCCATATGACACACTAATACGTGGGATAGGTCATATTTTCCCCACAACCCTGCTGGCCTGAGTCCATCTGAATATATTGTGCTAGGCACGGGACTTTGTTTTATGGCATCATGGCATCATGGCATGTCCCCCCGCCCCCTTTTAAAAAGTCAAACAAAATTTCTCATGACCGCAAACCACAAATCAGAAAGGGGCCACTACCTAAAAAAATGGAAATAATCAGCCTTTTCAACTGTATAAAGGTTAATGCCATGTAGCATTGTTACAACAGCGAAATAATATACAAAACAAATTTCCAAACTTTGTGATTAGTGAACATGGTTGTTGTTCTTTCTTACTTTTATATCTTCCCCAGGAACAAACAGGGGCCGGCAGATGTCTGGGTATTTCCTGATGAGTGAGAGGAGGTCAAACAGCTTCAGGCCTTCTGTTAGCTGTTCCAACATGGGCTGCAACCTCAGCACTGCATGTAGTATGATGGCACTGCAACAGGAAAAAAAAAGAATCAGCTACAAAACCACATCCAAGTATATCTTCTTAGATGAAAAGAAATGCACATACCGGACAATGGACTCCTTGTTCGCAAATGTGACATTTCCAGTGAATCCAAGGTTGTAGATTTCTTCAGACAGGCCATTAATTGATTCCTCGGTCGACGACTCAACCTAAAGATGTTACAAAGATGTTAACACCAAGATCATCCCTGAGCAATATTCTATGTAAACATAACATCACACGAAATGCCCTACCCTCTTCATTTTCTTTCCCATTATTCAGAGGATAAGACATACCTTGTCAATTAAGGAATGCAACTGTAGATCTGCCACTGCGCTACTGTTGAGATCCATTGTGTCTATCTGCCCACTGCAAATGTAATTGTAAGTCCATGGGCTGAAGCAAGCAGGAGAAGGGCCACCTTGTGACAAGCTGACAGCAAAAATCTCTCCGACACTCCTATAAACACACATTGAGCAGAAATACATTTACTTGTTAGAAAAACATTGGTTTGTCCATACTCTAGCTCAGCCCCCACACCCCCAAATAAAAACACACCTGAATGTGTGTGTGTGTGTGTGTATATATATATATATATATATATATGCACACATATATATAAACATACCTGAATAGGCCATTGTCAAAGTCGGTCAGAGAATATCGTGGGATCCTCTGATTTTGTGGTCCCTCAAAGAACCGGCCCTTGATTCCAGCAACCATTTCTATACCAAGAGGAACAAACAGTCTTTACTGGGCACTTAAAGGAGTAGTACACCCCCAAGTTGACTTTTTTTCTATTGATTACGCATGGGGACCCATCTGGAATCAATGGGGGTAAATTTACTTTAATAATCTTATTATCTGCATTGTGAGCTTGTAGATCTGCTATTTTCACTACTTAATTATACTTTATTGACTTTCTTAGGTGTATTTGTCTATCAGAATGTATACATGTTTTGTGGAGGGGAAAATATTTTGAGATCTAGCTTAAAATAGGTACATTAGATGTCAGTATATAAGAATCGAAGTATGTAATTTTTTTACCTGTGAGAAATTCTCTCCGGAGAGCACCTGTGTCCACTCCTGCCTCCCCAATGAAACTCACTTTCAGAGAAGAAGCAGGTGAATGCATCTTTTGGTGCTGCCACTGTAGAAGGCCTCTCTCCAGAATGTTAGTTCTGGAGATGAGGATTTTGAACTCCCGCTCTCTGTCAACACGCTTAGAGATGGTGTTCAACACATCATCAACACTGTGAAACATAATTCATAATTAAGTCATGTAAATGACAACATTTTATGAAATCTTCATGTATTTAGAAATTAATTACATTTTAATCTCCTCTCTAGAAGAGCAATTGCTGAAGCAATTACGGGGTGTGAATGCTCGCAGCTGAAGCTACGCTGCCGAATGCTAATGCTGGGTTGAATGTATGAATGAGAATGAATTGTATGAATAGAAACTTTGAAAATGAAAGCTGAAGCCAAACTGCTGAATGCTGGGTTGAATGTTTGAATGAGAATGAATTGTATGAATAGAAAATAAAAGCTGAAGCCAAACTGCTGAATGCTGGGTTGAATGTATGAATGAGAATGAATTGTATGAATAGAAATTTTGAAAATAAAAGCCTAAGCCAAACTGCTGAATGCTGGGTTGAATGTATGAATGAAAATGAATTGTATGAATAGAAATTTTGAAAATAAAAGCTTAAGCCAAACTGCTGAATGCTGGGTTGAATGTTTGAATGAGAATGAATTGTATGAATAGAAAATAAAAACTGAAGCCAAACTGCTGAATGCTGGGTTGAATGTAGTAGTATGAAGGTTAAGCAGAATGAATGTTGAAAAATTATGAATGTATAATTCATGAATTTGAATTTAAAAGCTGAATGGTGAAAATGTTTGAATTTTATTCAAAAGTTGAATGTTAAATGTGTGCCTGTCCCAGATCCATGTTGCAATCAAACACACCGAAGCACGCACTACGTGCGTGCCTGACTTTGTTTCCTGTGAAGACTCAATCAGAATTCGGGACTTTTATTTTGAAAGGACAGTCATAGACACAGCTTCCTGTGAGGAAACAGTCACCCCTCTGGAGTTTGACCTAATTCTGCTGGCCACCCCTGCATGACTTGGGCCCCCCTTGGGCCCCGGCCCCCCCTTTAAAAAAGTCTAGACACGCCCCTGGTCTGTCTGTGTGTGTGTGTGTGATTGATGATGTCATCCACTCTCTGTATCATGAGCATTGATCGATCAGAAGCCTGTATAAGCCCCAGGCAGGGTCACTTGAGGTCAACTGCCAAGAGCTGGGCCGTTTCCATGGAGACGGCCCCTCCCTTCTCACTCCCTCTCCCTGTGCCAGCTTCTGTCCCCTTAGACTGCCATTCATTTGAACTGAGTCAGACCCTGCCGAACTCCTCTAAATAACTCCACAACCGTAAGGCGTACGGCTTTGGGGTTTGGACCGTGGGCGGCAGGAGCTCGCGACGATCGCAGCGGTGTAAATTTTATGTCTCTAGCCCACTCAGAAGGCTGACAGCGGCAGGTTAAACACAAGAGGTTTCTCTGCTCCCTCACGCCTTTTCCTCTGAAATTTAACATTGGGCCCAATGGAGAGATTTTTGGAGGTGCCGCCCTATTTAAGGGTCTGGAGCCAAAACTATAAACCTGACAGACATGGGAGACACATCGCTACGACCGGAACGAAATTTCCAACGTTTTGATGTAAAAATTATGTCCGTGGGGTGTACGTAGCCCTCACAATCGCAATTTAAAAATATTTTTTTCAGACGATTCAGACACTGCTCTCCACTCTAGGTGTGTAGTTCTCCCACTCTAGTGCACGCAATAGACACCCATGTTAAAGGCTGATTTTTGGTTTTTGATTTCATGGTCTGAGATATGCTGAAATTGTGAATGAACCGTACATTTTTTGAATGGACAATGATTTATGAATATGTAGCCAGGGAAATTTACTACGTTTTAAAAGTTGAATGAAGTTTCTAAGTGAAAGTATGACGGAGATATGAAGTTGAAAAAAAACTTGTTAAAGATGTTGCCAACATGTGAATGTTAAGGTTACTTACCCGTCTGTGGCGCCACTCTGGAAAATTCTCTCTGCAAGCAGAGATTCAAGCTTTTTCTACAGTTTAACACGCTGTAGAGTTCAAATTTACACTGCATGTCTGGGTAAAAACTGACCTGCTTAGACTCTCTGTCTGTTGTTAACTGGACTGGTCACTGGACACTAGACTGATGTGTGTGTGTGTGTGTGTGTGTGTGTGTGTGTATACATGCATTATGCATTAAGATATATTAATGTGTAATAATGCACTTATTGATTTTTGACAATACTTAGTTACTTTGCGGTTGCCCGGGTAACCAAATAAGCAAATGATAATGGAAGGTACAGTACAGATCAAAGCAGATTAGAATTCAGATCAAAGTAGATTAGAATACAGATCAAAGCAGATTAGAATACAGATCAAAGCAGATTAGAATTCAGATCAAAGCAGATTAGAATACAGCTCAAAGCAGATTAGAACAGAACGGAACACAACTGAAGTGTTTAACAGAAGACACGCTGCTCATTTCACCTGAGAAAGTGAAGACAAAACTTTTGAGCTAGCTGATCCATCAGTTATCTGCATCAAGTAAGTACACAAATACATAAAGTAAAGCACTCATTAACCAGCTATTATTATTATTACCAAAACACATTTCACCAATGGTCTGTTAGCTGTCAATACAACACTGTTCTACAAAATTTCTCAAATTTTAAAGTACCTGCTCCAGTTCATATTATATCATATATTATATTATTGGAGTATTAATGCTGATACATCAACATGTAAGCTGTATTTGGGGACTGGAGTCTATCCCAGCTGTCTTAGGGCGGAAGGCAGGGTACACCCTGGACAAGTCTCCAGTTCATCACAGGACACATAGAGACAGACAACCACTCACACTCACATTCACACCTACGGTCAATTTAAATTAGCCAATTAACCTAATCCCCATGCATGTTTTTGGATGGTGGGAGGAAGTCAGAGTACCCGGAGAGAACACAGTAAGGCCCCGGGGCCGGGAATCGAACCCGGTACCTTCTTGCCGTGAGATGACAGTGCTAACTGTTATGGATTTTTTCTAAATTTAGGAGTTCCTAGGGTTGGCTAATGTCCTTTTTTTACAGCACTAAATCCTTAAACTGTCCCTGCTCAAGGAAAACAGATGGCTAGTTATCTCTAAGTTGACTAGGTAACCAAGGAAAGAGGAGTCTGCCAGCGTTGGCCCTTTGATAAGGCCAATGGCTGAGCATCAACAAGACAACAGGTGCCACTGTTAGTTCAGAGCTTAGAATGAGCATGCCCTGACTGTAACGCTACTCAAGAGTAATGTAAGGTAATATACTTGTACTTAACTGGGTGTTAGTTTATAAGGCTGAGCACCATAGGGAAAGGTAGGAATATGTGGCGGACTCTGGCAGCTGTACGGTTGTCCATGACAAAGTTCATATTCCTCCTGATATATCAGAATCTTCAATAAATGTTACTTCTTCAATCAACCGCGGGAGGCTCCTGGGTGCATCCATTCTTTCATCATTGACTATTCAATATTTTCCACGACACTACGTACACCCCACCGACATAATTTTTACCTCAAAACGTTGGAAATCTTGTCCTGGTCATAGCGATGTGTCTCTCATGTCTCTGAGGTTTACAGTTTTGGCTCCAGACCCTTAATTTGGGCGGCACCTCCAAAAATCCATATGGTCCAATGTTAATTTTCAGAGGAAAAGGCGTGAGAAAGCAAAGAAACCTCTTGTGTTTAACCTGCTGCTGTCGGCCTTCTGAGTGGGTTAGAGACATAAAATTTACGCCACTCCTGCCGCCTCTCGTCCAAACCCCAAAGGCCTACGCCTTACGGTGTTTGATTCATTCAGAGGAGTTCGACAGGTCCAACTCAGCTTGAAATCAGTGGCAGTCAGTGAGAGCCAGTGTGGGAGACAGAGCAGGGGCGTGCCTAGACTTTTTCATAGGGGTGCCCCATGGGGTGTCGAAGCCATGCAGGGGTGGACAGCAGAATTAGGTGATGTGCATGCACCTCCTCACATGCAAAAAGCTAAGCTCTACTATTTACAGTTTTTTTTTTTTTTTCCACAAAGGATTAACTGCTCTAAATCAGACTCATTTTTCAAAATACGAAGTGCGTGCTTCGGTCTGTGCGTTCGCAACATTAATTTCTTTCAACACCCAGGGGACAAGGTGGCCGAGTGGTGAAGGCGATGGCCTGCTATTCCATTGTGCTCTGCACGCATGGGTTCAAATCCCATCTTCGTCGCAGCAGGCTTTCCTTTAATCTGCGGAGTTGAAGGTGATGAATTGTCAGATAACAGCAACGACTCCAGGACAATGTGGGAGGGGATGAAGACACTCAATACCGGGTGCCAGACTGTTGAGCCAGGCCCGGGTGGGGCCATTAGGGGGCGACCTCAATGCTAATAGACCTGGGACCTGCAACCTCTGCTGACGTGGACCGTCCTCATGCTGATCACTTTCCGAGATGACGAGTTTGATAATAAAAGAAAGAATCTGTTACGGAGTGTATGTGCAGGATGGTGGCAAAGAGCAATCAAATTCCAACAGGAACAGCGACTGAGAGTCAAAGCATGGAAACACAAAAGAACTGTGTTATGTAATCCATAAAGCAATACGTTCGTAAAGTCAAGTCAAGTTTATTTGTATCGTCCAATATCACAAATTATGAATTTGCCCCATTGGGCTTTACAATCTGTACAGGATATGACACCCTCTGTCCTTTACAAATGACCCTCGCATTGACTCAGGAAAAACTCCCCAAAAAAAACCTTCTAACAGGGAAAAAGAAACGGAAGAAACCTCAGGAAGAGCAACAGAGGAGGGATCCCTCTTCCAGGATGGACAGACGTGCAATAGATGCCATGTGTACAGAATAACAACAATGAAAACACATTAACACTACATATAAAATTGTATGGAGATGTCCAACTCAATATAACAACAGCTAATATACAGTGTGTATATATAGAATTGTATGAGAGTGTAATGCCAGCTATACCACATCATCACAAGGCTGTATAGAAGATACACTATATTGCCAAAAGTATTCGCTCATCTGCCTTGACTCACATATGAATTTAAGTGACATCCCATTCCTAATCCATAGGGTTCAGTATGACGTCGGTCCACCCTTTGCAGCTATAAGAGCTTCAACTCTTCCGGGAAGGCTGTTCACAAGGTTTAGGAGTGTGTTTATGGGAATTTTTGACCATTCTTCCAGAAGGTCACACACTGATGTTGGACCAGAAGACCTGGCTCTCAATCTCTGCTCTAATTCATCCCAAAGGTGTCCTATTGGGTTGAGGTCAGGACTCTGTGCAGGCCAGTCAAGTTCATCCACACCAGACTCTGTCATCCATGTCTTTATGGACCTTGCTTTGTGCACTGGTGCATAGTCATGTTGGAAGAGGAAGGGGCCAGCTCCAAACTGTTCCCACAAAGTTGGGAGCATGGAATTGTCCAAAATGTCTTTCACTGTTCACATGTTCCTTTCACTGGAATTAAGGGGCCAAGCCCAGCTCCTGAAAAACAACCCCACTCCATAATCCCCCCTCCACCAAACTTTACACTTGGCACAATCACAAGTCCAACAAGTACCGTTCTCCTGGCAACCACCAGACCCAGACTTGTCCATCAGATTGCCAGATGGAGAAGCGCACCACTTAAAATATATACAACATATACACATGCATGAATGAAGACATGTCAGAGGGTGAGGTTGCCATGTAAGAACCCCAGAGGAGTTGGGGGTTGCTGCTTTGCTCAAGGGAATATGATAGAAATTTAAACAGCTGTGGTAGCAGAATGTGTCAGAAGCTGTTATGTATGAACTCATGATGGTGTTGCTCGAAGTTATCTTGTTTAGTCTTCACAGAGAACAGTGTGTGTGCAGTATGCCTTTTCCTCACCGTCAGGCCTGATAGCATACAGCATGTTTGTTTCTCACTATGACGGTATTGCTTGTCAGCAGGAACTCACAAACGTGTATGTATCAGAAGTGCATAAATACTGCTTTTCCTAACATTCTGTATGGGCATTCACTCACAACGCTTTGAGCTGTGTGTTTGAAATATCATCTCTGTTCTACAGACAGTTAATAAAAGAGCTCTTTTGGGCAACTGAATCAGTGAAGTTTATTCACCGGACTCTTGTGTAGTTAAAGAACCCTGTGGAAATTCAAAAAATGACAGACTATTTCCACAACAACATTTTCTCATTCATACATTTTCATATAAATCCCTTGCTGAATTTACAGAGAAAAGTTTTACTCGTTACATGGTCATACTTCATGTACTACAGTTGCGTTAGCGCCAAAAGCTGTGTTGTCTGCTATATCAGCGGTACAGCGATAGCAATTTGTACATAAATGACCAAGTTCCAAATTACTTACCTGTCCGACATTTAATAAAACGCTGACTGAAGCGATGCTACACGACTCCTCCCATTGCGATGGCGTTGCTACGGACATAATCCAGTGTGACACTGGAGCTATTAGTCACGATTGGCTTTCATCCAAAATCATAATTGTTTTGATTGGCCCTTGTCCAATGTGAGATTGGAAGGCTAGGTGATCGATTGGCTCAGCACATTGGAGTAACAACAGACTATCGGTCGCCAACTAGCGTCACAGAGACTGCAGAAGCAAATGTTAGCATGCTAATATTAGCCAATACTATAAACACTACACACTACGAGTCTGATAGTTATTGTTACTAATGATGGATTTGAACATACTTCAGATAGTGAACAAAGTTTCCTTCCTTCATTCAGTATATATAGTCCACATCTGAGCTGACCTCACCTGGTCCACACCTCTCACCAAGTGGAGAAGACCCAACAGAGACTTTACTTCCTCAGGAAGATAAAACAAGCTGTCCTCCCTCAAAACCTGCTGATGAACTGTTTGGGATGTGAACAGAGTGGACAGGACAGAGAAGAGAACAGTTCTCCATCTGAGGAGATGGAGCTCATCCTGTTCCAGTCTGGCTGCCTTGTTGGGACAAGGTCTCCTCAGCTGTCTACTAACCTGCTCTACAGTGATGGTGGTGGACAGAGGACTGGCACATCTGGTAGTTGGGATCCCTTGTTTTCAACTCCTGGAATGAAAATGACTGTTTTAGGGCAGCAGTAGCTCAATCCTTGGAGAACAGAGCCGTATATATAGAGAGAGTACCGACAACTAGTGTTTACTGTTGTGTAGTAAAAATTGCATACACTAAACACATGACTACCTTTGGACTAATCCCATGACAGAGTTCAGTACAATTCTGTCATGGGATTGTTAGTCACATGTTTGGTGTACGCCATGCTAATTATATAAACATCAGTAACATGTTTGGAGAACGTTCAAAAGAAGACTTTTGTTATATTTCTGCTGATTCTGTTAGAACGTGGCACGAAAAGACTGAACCCAAATGCACGACTCAACACGACAGAAGTAAGATAAAGGTGATTTAATACCAAAAAATGTTCACAAACAAAATATAACAAAACAACTCAGGCACTGATGCTAATTCGAGAGGAAACTAAAAACTCTGACTGAAAACACACTAGGCAGTTAATGAAACAAACTAAGGATTCTAGGGAAAATGCTAACTAAAGGCGCTCACACAATGAGGAAACAATAACTTAAAGAAAAAGACAAAACATAAAACGCTCACTAACAGTGAGGGACAAAAGGCTCTAAACTGGTTGATAACAGATGTTACAAAACAGACAAAACACTAAGACTAGACTGGACAAAACTCGACACAATGACAGAAACTGATACGACACAACCTGACGGCGAAACACTTGACTTAATGGCTGGTAGCTTGGAAAATTCACAAGACGTACTGGCACATGACTGGGGAAGACGCAGACATAAATACACGAGGTAATGGGTAACAGCTGGAAACAATCAGGGCGGGGCAGACAATCAACAGACACAGGAAACACAGGGGCAGGAAACGAGAAGCTGAAACACAAGGGAAGACAATTAATACAAAATAAAACAGGAAATAACAGAACAATATGACCAACTGAACCAAAAACTTAACTTGACATGACCAACATAACAGTACCCCCTCCTTAAGGGTCGTCTCCTGACGGCCCAGGGATCTCAGGGTGGCGATGGTAAAAATCCTGGATGAGAGTCTTGTCTAGAATGTGGGATGCCGGAATCCATTCCCTCTCTTCAGGACCATACCCCTCCCAGTCCACCAAAAACTGTCTTCCTCGCCCCTATTCCGTGCCGCCAGGAGCCTATGGACAGTATATGCTGGTCCCCATCAATGATACGGGGAGGTGGGGGTCGGGAAGCGGGAACCAATGGGCTGATCCTTTCTGGCTTTATTTTGCTGACATGGAAAGTTGGGTGGACCTTGAGGGAGCGAGGCAGGCGTGAGTCGCACCGCTGCTGGATTCACCACCTTGGAGATGGGGTAAGGTCCAATAAAACGAGGGCAAGCTTCTTAGTCGTGGCCCGCAGGGGAAGATCTTGTGTTGACAGCCACACACGTTGACCCGTCTGGTATTCGGGTGCTGGACGACGGCGTCGATCAGCCGCTTTCTTCATCCAGCGCCGCACTGCGCTGGAGAACACGACGGGTGGCCTCCCAGACCTTATGGGCTCTCGAACCAGGGCGTGAGCTGACGGGACCCGGACCTCTCTTTCCACATCTGGAAAGACGGGGGGCTGATAACCATATACAACATGAAACGGGGAGAGTCCAGTGGCCGCAGATGGAAGGGAGTTGTACGCGTACTCAACCCATGGAAGTAGTCTGCTCCATGAGGCTGGATTCTGAGTGATAAGACATCGCAGACAGGTCCCCAACACTTGGTTTAGTCGCTCGGTTTGGCCATTGGACTGTGGATGGTATCCTGATGACAGGCTCACCGTTGCCCCGATCAGCTCACAAAGCTCTCGCCAAAACCTGGATACAAACTGTGGTCCACGATCTGAAACAATGTCCTTAGGAAATCCATGAATACAGAAAACTCGACTGAACATGACCTCCGCTGTCTCCTTAGCAGAGGGCAGCTTTGGTAATGCAATAAAATGTGTCATCTTAGAGAATCGATCCACCACAGTTAATACAGTAGTATTGCCACATGACGTAGGCAGACCCGTGACGAAGTCCAGCGCTATTTCCGCCCATGGCCGGCTGGGAATGGGGAGGGGCTGAAGGAGTCCAGCCTTAGCCTGCACCGATGTTTTATTGCGGGCACACACAGGGCAGGCTTCCACGTATTCCTTGACCATCGAGTCCATAGCGGGCCACCAGAACTGTTGGCGTAAAAGAACAAGGTGCGTTTTACTCCAGGATGACAGGTTAGGCGAGATGTGTGAGCCCAATGTACCACCTGAGACCTCAAACCCTCCGGCACAAACAGCCGATTGGGCGGACAGCCCTTAGGTGGCGGGTTTTCCCCGTTGGCTTGTTTAACCCTGTTTACTATTGGCCAGGTTACCGCTCCTACCACAACATCACACGGCAGGATGGGCTCCGGTTCCCTGGTCACAGGCTCTGGATCATATAGCCGCGAGAGGGCGTCCGGCTTCACATTCTGTGAACCAGGCCTGTAAGAGAGAGTGAAGTTGAACCGGTTAAAAAACAAAGACCAGCGGGCTTGGCGTGAATTCAAACGCGTTTGGCATGACGAATATACTCCAAATTCTTATGATCTGTCCAAACCACAAAAGGCTCTTGAGCCCCTCCAACCAGTGACGCCACTCCTCTAAGGCCACCTTTACCGCCAGCAGCTCCCTGTTGCCCACGTCGTAATTTCTTTCCGCCTTAGACAGTTTCCTGGACAAAAAGGCACAGGGATGCATCTTGCCATCCGTAGACGATCTCTGGGAGAGCACTGCTCCTATGCCTATGTCCGAAGCATCTACTTCCACCAGGAACTGCTTGGTTGGGTCGGGCATGACGAGAATGGGAGCTGTGGTGAACCTCTGCTTGAGCTGCTTGAACGCAGCGTCCGCTGCAGGCACCACTGAAAAGGAGACTTGGCAGAGGTTAATGTATGCAGAGGCGCTGCAATTGCGCTTATAGTTCGAATGAACCGGACGGTAAAAGTTAGCAAACCCAAGGAATTGCTGCACTTTCTTGCGGTTATTCGGAACTGGCCACTCTGCAACCGCTTTCACTTTAGCCGGATCCATTTGTATCGACCCAGGGGCTATGATAAAGCCCAGGAAAGACACGGATCTGGCATGAAATTCACATTTCTCCGCTTTCACAAAAAGCTGGTTTTCCAGCAACTTGGTTAGCACTTGACGCACATGACACACATGACTTTCAAGACTGGGAGAGAAAATCAAAATATCATCAATGTATACAAAGACAAATCTGTTTAAGTATTCCCTGAGCACATCATTGACTAGATTCTGGAACACACCTGGTGCATTAGACAGTCCAAACGGCATGACAAGGTATTCATAATGTCCCGACGGTGTATTAAACCCCGTCTTCCATTCATCCCCCTCCCTTATTCGGACCAGGTGGTATGCATTGCGTAAGTCCAGCTTGGTGAATACTTGTGCATCCTGCAATAGCTCGAAAGCTGATGTCATGAGAGGGAGGGGGTACCTGTTTTTTATGGTTATCTCATTCAGTGGTGCATAGTCGATACATGGTCTCAGAGAGCCATCTTTCTTGTCCACAAAGAAGAATCCTGCTCCAAGGGGTGATGATGACGGCCGGATGATGCCTGCTTCAAGAGAAGACTGTATATAATTGTCCATCGCCTGCCTTTCTGGCCCCGAGATGGCATAAAGCCGGCCCTTGGGCAGGGGCGCTCCCTCTCTCAGCTCAATGGCACAGTCATAATCTCTGTGAGGGGGCAAGGAGGTTGCTTTAGCTTTGCTAAAAACCAAAGCTAGGTCATGATAGCATTGAGGTACCAAGGACAAGTCAATCTGGTGCAGAGAAGAAGAAATATCTGGTTGATCTGGATCAGCTCTCAACCCTCCCATGGTTACCAGTTCCTCCCTCTCAAAACACCTCCCCGAACAGTCCTCAGACCATCCCTCAATCTCCCCTGTTCCCCAATTAATACGTGGACAATGCTTACATAACCATGGAAAACCTAAAACAATGACATGATGTACCGACTCATAAACCTGGAAACTGAGTCTCTCGCTGTGCTTCCCTATGGTTATTGTCACTGGTTCGGTGTGGTGAGTGATCTTAAAAATTTCCCTACCGTTCAGAGCCCTGGCAGCCAGAGGCTGAGATAAAGGCTCTGTCTGTAGTCCCAACTCCCGAACCACCTTCCAGTCCATTAGACTCCCGTCTGCTCCTGAGTCAATTAGTACTTCATAAGTTCTCTCAAAGTTATTGACAGTACAAGTTACCTGTGTCAGATGTCTCGGGGGGGTTTCTGCAGCAGCGAACTGACTCACCAGACCCCCTCCGGTCTTCTGATGAGCCTGCTCCTTTAATGGGCAGGTGACGAGGCGATGTCCTGCTCCTCCGCAGTAGAAACATAACCCCTGCTGTAATCGCCGCTGGCGCTCCTCGGGGGAAATCCTCGTCCTGCCCGACCTGCATGGGTTCCTCCTTAAGAGCCGGAGAGCCCTTCGTCCACGGATCCCTCAGCCACTGGAGCCATCTCTGGTCCTCTGGTCGCCTCGCATCCTCGCCCGGTTCCTCCTCGCCGTCGGAAACGGCGATCCCGAACCCAGAGATCGAGTGCCGGATAGCCGCCCTCGATGACCGCCTCCAAACTGTCGGGCAACTCCTGTGGACCCATCTGGTCATGAATAGTGTCACTTAAACCGTCCAAAGGCATCAACTAACGCTGGTTCTCCTAAACCACTGTCCCCGGCCAACGGCCAAACTCGATGGCGTAATCAGCTACCGAGCGGTTGCCTTGACAAAGTCTCTTTAACATGCGGCGTGCCTGCCGGCGCCGGGCGAGACTGATCAAAAACCGGCCAGAGCTCAGTCACAAAGTCCTCCGGGATGAACATATTGGGAGTCGCGACCATTCAGCAGTAACCCATGCCGCGCTTTACCCGTCAGATGTGAGGTAATAAATGCCACTCGAGATTGAGGAGTGGGAAGCGGTGGGGTTCATGCGAAATGCAGTTCACATTGCACTAAAAAGGGCGACATAACTCTGACTGGCCGGCAAACTTATCAGGGGAGCAAGGCAGCGGTGGCGCAGGAGCGAACATTGTCTGTGTCACCAGCGGCTGGCTGGAGCTGCTGCCTTCAGGAACCGTGGGAGACGCGGCTGACTGCTTATGCAGGTGAGCTAGCAGGTCCTGCATGTGATGAGCTAACGAGTCAACTTGTGCAGTCATGGATCGCCTAAACTCATCCTGGCGAGACGATAACGTGGCTAAGTCTCGACCCAAGGCAACTGCCTGCTCCTCCTGCCTTAAGATTCTGTCACTGTGCGAGCTTACCAGCTCCTTTAACTGGTTAGAGTCGGCTGGGTTCATGTTATGGCCAGTACGTTCTGTTAGAGCGTGTACGAAAAAGACTGAACCCAAATGCACGACTCAACACGACAGAAGTAAGATAAAGGTGATTTAATACCAAAAAATGTTCACAAACAAAATATAACAAAACAACTCAGGCACTGATGCTAATTCGAGAGGAAAACTCTGACTGAAAACACACTAGGCAGTTAATGAAACAAACTAAGGATTCTAGGGAAAATGCTAACTAAAGGCGCTCACACAATGAGGAAAACAATAACTTAAAGAAAAAGACAAAACATAAAACGCTCACTAACAGTGAGGGAAAAAAGGCTCTAAACTGGTTGATAACAGATGTTACAAAACAGACAAAACACTAAGACTAGACTGGACAAAACTCGACACAATGACAGAAACTGATACGACACAACCTGACGGCGAAACACTTGACTTAATGGCTGGTAGCTTGGAAAATTCACAAGACGTACTGGCACATGACTGGGGAAGACGCAGACATAAATACACGAGGTAATGGGTAACAGCTGGAAACAATCTGGGCGGGGCAGACAATCAACAGACACAGGAAACACAGGGGCAGGAAACGAGAAGCTGAAACACAAGGGAAGACAATTAATACAAAATAAAACAGGAAACAACAGAACAATATGACCAACTGAACCAAAAACTTAACTTGACATGACCAACATAACAGATTCAAATGAGTTCTGATAGTAACCATAAATGCTGACATGTTTATGTTCATTTTTTTTACTATCTGGCTCATTTGACTGTAATTGTGACCTTTGACCCCTCACAGTGTGCCAGCAGCAGCATCATATG
>JAQQSB010000904.1:0-73850 GCA_029721515.1 Synanceia verrucosa | reverse complement strand
ACTACACTCCCTTGACCACTCTGCTCTTTCTTATACCTACAATTATTATTATCAACAAAAATACGGCTCTATTGACTTTCAACATTTTCCATACATTTCTTTTGATTTCTTCATCAAACGCAGACATGGTAAGGCATAAAATCTGCACTTACCAAATCTCTTTGTTCTGTTGAAATCCTGTCTGTGGACGCCAGCTTGTCGTGGAAAATATTGAATAGTCAATGATCAAAGAATGGATGCACCCAGGAGCCTGCTGCTTGATTGAAGAAGTAACATTTATTGAAGATTCTGATATATCAGGAGGAATATGAACTTTGTCGTGGACAACCTGCACAGCTGCCAGAGTCCACCACATATTCTACCTTTCCTATGGTGCTCAGCCTTATAACTGTACACCCAGTTAAGTACAAGTATATTACCTTACATTACTCTTGAGTAGCGTTACAGTCAGGGCATGCTCATTCTAAGCTTCTGAACCAACAGTGGCTGCCTGTTGTCTTGTTGACGCCAGCCATTGGCCTTATCAAAGGGCCAACGCTGGCAGACTCCTCTGACCTTGGTTACTCTAGTCAACTTAGAGATAACTAGCCATCTGTTTTCCTTGAGACACTGTGCTTCAACCCTGTAATTCTGGAGGGACAGTTTAAGGATTTACTGCTGTAAAAAAGGACACCATAGCCAACCCTAGGAACTCCTAAATTTAGAAAAATCCATAACAGTTAGCACTGTCATCTCACAGCAAGAAGGCATCAAGTTCGATTCTCGCCCCGGGGCCTTACTGTGTTCTCTCCGGGTACTCTGACCTCCTCCCACCATCCAAAAACATGCATGGGGATTAGGTTAATTGGCTAATTTAAATTGACCGTAGGTGTGAATGTGAGTGTGAGTGGTTGTCTGTCTCTATGTGTCCTGTGATGAACTGGAGACTTGTCCAGGGTGTACCCTGCCTTCCGCCCTAAGACAGCTGGGACAGGCTCCAGTCCCCAAATACATTTTACATGTTGATGTATCAACATTACTACTCCAATAATATAATATATGATACAATATGAACTGAGCAGGTACTTTAAAATTTGAGAAATTTTGTAGAACAGTGTTGTACTGACAGCTAACAGACCATTGGTGAAATGTGTTTTGTAATAATAATAATAGCTGGTTAATGAGTGCTTTACTTTATGTATTTGTGTACTTACTTGATGCCGATAACTGATGGATCAGCTAGCTCAAAAGTTTTGTCTTCACTTTCTCAGGTGAAATGAGCAGCGTGTCTTCTGTCCAGTGACCAGTCCAATTAACAACAGACAGAGAGTCTAAGCAGGTCAGTTTTTATCCAGACATGCAGTATAAATTTGAACTCTACAGCGTGTTAAACTGTAGAAAAAGCTTTGAATCTCTGCTTGCAGAGGGAATTTTCCAGAGTGGCGCCACAGACGGGTAAGTAACCCAACATTCACATGTTGGCAACATCTTGAACAAGTTTTTTTTCAACTGAACATGGTTTTATAGTTTTATTGTTGTCGGTTGAGGAGATGTTGGCAACATGCACCCTTCTGTTCGATGATATTATCGAGTCACAGTTGCTAACAGTTCTCACTGAGATAAGATGACCTATGTTAGCTAAGTATTATTTCTGAAAAGCTGCTGACTTGAGATAAGAATACATAGTTGATGCCTCCACAAATGCAAAGATAAAATTGTCTCTGCATGAAGGTGAATTGTTCCCCGTGGAGACGGTAGGTAACTGTTAACTTGTCATTATTTAGCAAGCTAGCATTATCTGTATTCTACCTTGTGTTTATGCCTCAGAAGTGATAGAATATTTGTCATAAATGGTCGAAATGTTTAGTAAACATCGTCTGTCTTATGGTAATGTACTGCCTGTCTTATAGCAACATTTTACTTACGATTAAATTCATGTTTATTAGTATGCTACACTGTGAGTAAAGCTAATCGCTAATTAGCCTACTTGCTAGGTCTTTGCCTTGACTGTGACATCTAAATAGGGGAAATTGCCCCTCCTATTATACATGTACATAATTATTGTATCTGTGTTTATACAGCTAAGTTGACATGAAGGCTAAACATGAAAAAATATATGGTCTACATGTAGCTGTATAGATACAGTATGTCTTAACTGATAGCATGAAGCATTTGTTGATCATGATTCAGCTATATTAACTATGCTCTTATTTTCATAGTAATCAAGCAAATTGCAATCAGAACAGACCAATAGCTGGTAAGTAGGCCAAGGTTATGGTACAAAATGATGCTTGTCGCTTTACTGTATAGCTACCAGAAGCTAGTGTTAGGATTTTGTGTATGCATTTAGTTAGATTGTAGCTATATTTTTATTAGCCAAGTTTAAAAATCATATAACCAGAGGCATCGCTTAGAAGATGGTTTTTCAGCTGCACATAAAAGCTGCAAACTGGAATTTGTTTCTCTTTTTAAGGTCACATTATTCTCATCCTACTGCCTAGGTCTCTTTCACTCAGAGTGCATGGTAAAATTACAATGTATTCTTCTCCAGACTCTTGTTGATTCAGCCTGTACACTCCTGCCATTTTGTAACCACACTTTATGTGTTCATTGCAGTTATGTATCTCCAGGAGACAATAGAAGAGTTTCACACAGCGGAAAAAAAGAGGTTCTGTTTTCCTAACATGATAGATAGTCCCTGTTGAGATGTGAAATATGTCATGCTTGTGCTATTTTATGATTTGTTTTAAGCATAGACATGTTTACTAGTTATGGTTTGTTATTATCAGGATATTTTTACTTAGTTATGGTTTGTTTTAATTATAGACACTTATAACGCTATGATGTATTCAGTCATATACAGTTTTACTAGTTGTGAGGTTTACTATTTTATTCTGATAAATATGTTGAAATGCTTTATTATGTATAATGAATAGTAGAGGTGTAACGATTCATCCATTCCATCGATGTATCGATGAGAGTTCCTATGAGCCAACTACATCGATCTGTGCTCGGCAAGTTGGCCTTCTGGACGACGATATCGATCAAACATCGCTTCAAATGTAATCCATCGATTGTATCGATACTTGGAAATAATGCATTGGACTTAAACACGGCAAACTAAGGGTATGTTTTTGAAAGACGCAACGTTACGCGGCCGCTCCTGTGTGAAACGCCATTACCAAGCGCCAGCAGACAACACAACATGGCGGATGGCGGGAGAAGCCGGCGAGCGTGCGGAAATTTTCAAGCCACAATTGCGGTCCAGTGTGTGGAAACACTTTGGCTTTTGCAAAGACGGGAGATGTTTTAAATAAGTCAGCTGTTTGCAGGATATGTAAAGGCCAAGTAAAATACAACGGCAACACGACAAATCTCTCCAAACCACCTACTAAGGTGCCATGGGATTTCAGCAGAACGCCGACCATCCAGGCACCTCTCTTAGCTGCTCTTCAGCTGCAGCAGCAGCGCAAGGTAACATGACTCTGCAGAAGCCTCAGGCTTCGCTAGCATGTTTAGTCAGAGACTTGGCCAAATTCAGCTCCGGGCGAAACATCACCGGCAACAATTGCCAAGTTTATCTGCAAAGACATGCGGCCCTACAGTGTGGTTGAAAACTGGGTTCTGTGAAATGATTCAAACGTTGGAGCTATTTAAACCAGATACCGAATTTGTTTCCGACCACACACTTTCTCGAAAAGGTTATTCCTGCATTGTACGAACGTATTAAGACTGATGAAGCTGTCGCTTCCTCTCAAGCTGAACGAGTAGCGATAACGACGGATGGCTGGACATCATGCTCAAATCAAGGGTATGTGACAATTACACTCTCATCACATTGATCAGGGAGTGGAAAATGAATCCTTTGTTCTGCAAACCAGAGTTTTAACTGAGGCCCATACTGGTAGAAATATTGCGCGCACTGCGTGGAAGGCCTGCACGGAGTGGAAAATCTCAGACAAGAATCCTGCCATCGTCACAGATAACGCCAGGAACATGATTGTGGCCAGTGCAGAAGCCCAGTTCAGTCCACACATTACCTGCTTCACACACACACTCAACCTTGCCTGCACAAGGGTTTGGGGTGGACCGTGTTTCCAGGTTGTTGGGGAGAGTGCGAAAAATTGTTGGATATTTTCACCGCAGCCCAATTGCATGTCACGCCCCACGGAAAACAAAAGCTGATGGATTTACCACAACATAAACTGATCGAGGACATAATCACCAGATGGAACAGTTCATTCGACATGCTTGAACGTTTTTGGAACAACAGCCAGCTGTAATGGCAACTTCTGATGTCCAAGGATCTGGCGCTAAGGGTGTCACAGATGTAGGCACGCTAAGAAATGAGAGGACATTGCCAACATGGAGGACATTGTTCATTTGATGGGTCCTGTCAAAATGGCAAACCACTGTGATGTGTGAGGAAGACCAGCCAACTCTCTCTGTAATTGCTCCTCTTCAAGCCAAACTGCTGGAAACACCTACAGCCACGTGGAAGACGACTCCAACCTCTGGTTGCAGAGAGATTAAGAGGGTGATGGCTGATGACCTTCTCCACATCGCCACAGAGGCACCCAAGATGCTCTCAACATAGGTAAATAATTTGGGCTCTTAATTAAAATCTTAGTTACTGTAGTTAATATTTTAGGTTACTCAACTGATTTGTAAAACACACACTGCATTTTCAAGTTTTAATTTGAGTTGAGTTGAAAACTTAACAGAATATCTGCAATATATTTATCTCATTACTGTTATATTTCTTTTTAAAAAACATACTAAAGTTTAATCTACTGACTATTTTGTGCATGAGGAAGTGGTCATCAGTTGCAACTTAATTTTAATAATACAATGTAATATTCTTTGTTCTTTAAACAGCAGCAGCGCTGGGACCCATCGATTTAAAAAGAACTGCCCTTACCTGGAAAAAGAGGACAGGAGAACAGGTCTGCGCAAAACTGGTTCTTGAGGCAGAAGTGTTCCACCAGGTAACTCTCTTTTTCTCCTCTTTCCCTCTGCTCTGTTCTCTTCTCTCCTTTCAGTTGTCCCTCTCTCAACTCTCATCTGTTGTTTTATCTTGTATACATTTCTGTGTGTAGTCTTACAGAGCAGAAATTTTAACAGTTCACACATTCTTATATCCATAGATACAAGCAATGGAAAGTCAGGAGGAAGACGAGGGAGGCTCAAGCACAAAGCTGTCAGGATTCAAGGAAGAGACCACAGGTGTGTTTCATTTGGATAACAACAATAGATTGTTCTTGTTTTGTATTAATGGGAAATGAGAAACACAACTATATTTTGAAATAAAGCTCTTATGTTATAGCTCCAAGTGGGTCACCTCCCTGTAAGAAGAAAGCCTGGATGCGCTGTTTGGAGATTCCTTCACCCAAAGAGAAAGAAATTCCACAAGCGAGACAGCCAGAGCAGAGGTGATAAGGTACCGAGCAAAAGATGCGCTTGCCATTGACTGAAAATGCCATGAAGTGGTGGAGAGCTCAGGAAAAAGAGCTACCTCTACTTTCAACCCCTTGCGTAAACGCTTACCTGTGTATTCCCGGCACCAGTGTGCCAGCAGAGCCGAAGTTTTTAGTACAGCTGGCTATGACATAGTGAATGCACAGAGAAGTGTTCTGCGGTCAGATCATGTTGATCAGTTGGATATTTTTAAAAAAAAATCTGTAGTCATTGAAGACTAGTTGGTGAGACTTGATCTTTTGTATTAGTGCACAGCTGTTTGTTTATTAAAATGGGAGCTGTAGCAGGTTCAACCACTGCTCATTTAACCTGAAAAGGTGTTATTGCACTTTATTTTTTTATGTTAATGTTGTATTTGTTATTTCTGTGTTGAAAAACAGCAAAAGTAGCAGGTAAACCTACTGTTAATTCAACCTGAAGAGATGTTGGTTGCACTTTATTTTTTGGACATGAATATTGGTGTCTTTTATGTTGAAAAACAAAATCAGAAGTAGCAGATAAGTCTACTGTTGAAAAATGCTGGTTTCACTTCTACTGCACTTCCTCCTATTGATTCAAGTGTTGGATGCACTTTGTTCAAATAAAATTGAACATTTGCCATCAGTTGTTGTTTACATGTTTGTTTCATAGTTAATTTATACCTGATTCAGATTCCCCATAAGAAACAACAGGAATCTAGGACACTTCACCTGCACTGCCCAGTATCCAGGTATTTATTTCAGTCACACTGGTTGAATTTTTGGTTAACAACTTACTGAATCGATTTCAAGGCACTGAATCGCTTCAGATCAGATCATTCAAAATGAACCAATATCGCTCCTGGAATCGAATCGGGCAACCACGAATCGCGGATACGAATCTAATCGTTGTTAAAACGAATCAAGTTACACCCCTAATGAATAGTGTAAAAGTAGTTTCATGGTTTTCAGACAAAGAACAGAGAACCACAGAGTACAGGAATGTGTCCTTATCTCCCTTTGGCCGGAGATATCTCCGGTGGGCACACATAACACTTTGGAGGTCCAGTGTGAGCCTCGGGACGCCTCCTTTTGCACCTAAATATCAACCAATGAGGAGAAGAACTGATGACATCCAACACCTCAAGACCCAAGACAACGCTTTCAGTTAGAAAGTGAAACTTGTCAGCTATATAAAGATTGAAAATAGCCTTGTGCGAGGGCTTGAGCGCCCAAGCCTCATCTAGTTTTTTGTTTGTGTGATCCAACACCTGTGATCTGTAAATTACACTTTGACTTGCTGAAATCATTAAAAGTGATTTTAATTTGGATCTCCTTGTCATCTCTTCCTCTCTAAGACCACACAGGAGAGCAGGTGAATGGTAGAGCAACCTGCCTTGGGAGTCAGACACACACTTTGTTACCGGTTTAATACTGCTTATAGTAGGAAATGATTGCAAGGTACCTTTCAAATAGTGGAGTACGGGGAAGAACTAGAATAAGTACCATCTACCCAGAGAGGTAAAGTGCGGAAGAAACTAGCATAGTACCATTTGCCCTGTGGGCCCCAGTGGGGTAAAGTACGGAAAAGACTCCTTCGTGACACGCACTCATTTGCCTGGGTAGAGTATGGGAAGCAACTAGGGAAAGTACCATCCACATTTGAAGTAAGGGAAAAGCAATCACAAGTACCCTATAAGGAGAGATAAACCACCTGCTTTCTCCTAACAATTCTCATCTCAGTCAGCAGCCTTCAGAAATAATCCTTAGCTTTACATAGGTCATTTTATCTCAATGAGAACTGTTAGCAACTGTGACTTGATAATATCATCGAACAGAAGGGTGCCATGTTGCCAACATCTCCCTCAACCAACAACAATAAAACTATAAAAACCATGTTCAGTTGAAAAAACTTGTTAAAGATGTTGCCAACATGTGAATGTTAAGAAGTTACTTACCCGTCTGTGGCACCCACTCTGGAAAATTCCTCTGCAAGTGTGGCACTGTGTGAAGCATCAAAAGGGTTTTCAGAGACATTCACACTAAAGACAATTAAAGACTTGATTAAAATATCTTGCCCCCCATTTAAAATTTAACTAATTGAAACAGCTAAACACTTTAAAACACGTTAAAAAGGGATTATATTAGCATTACCTGGGTGATTTCATTCATTTAATAGCAGGTCTGGTTATGTTTTTACATGGTTGAAATGTTGAGTCAGCAGAGGGCGCTGTGTGCATCAGGGTGTCTATATTGACGCCAGCCCCTAGCAGAGTAAGACGTCAGGCCATGAGCAATGCAGAAACAACACAGACACCAAAGGACTGATATTGATGTGTTTTTGTTACTGTTCCTACAGGTAAGCTGTTCAGAAATCATAACCAGAATGAAATATGCGGATGATATAACGTGTTAAAGCCTTAGACTGTGACGGTGACGTGTAATGAGTTTGAACGTAACTTGAATGGAGACGAAGTTAGTTTGTTGAATGAATGAATAGTAGTTCAATATATGGCAGTGAGAGATATGTTGAAAACGAACTGTGAAACTGTCTTCGAAAGTGTCAAATGTGCAACAGTAAATGAAACCACGAAGAGAGATGATAGTTTGAATGCAACTGCATAATGGACGATGTGAAAATAGTTGATAAATGCTTTATTTGTGTGTTAATGAGCAACGGTCGACGCCAGTGTTACGTTATGAAGCTAGCATACATAACGGTTCGATCAAGGGCGGCAGGCAGCTCCCTGTGAGTTCCAAAATAAGAGCGGAAACGACGAATTGAACGTGGATTTGGTTTGGACAGTTAGAAATAAGAGTTAATATGACAAACGTGATTTCTGCATTTAATTCATTGTTGTTTTTCATGAACAAGGAGTACACAAAGACAATAATAAATAGTAATGATTAATAAATAGATAAAGTGAAGTTAAAAGGGGTAAACAGTTCATTTTGAGAATGAATGGAGTTAAAAACAAGTTCATTAAAGATAGGTGCTTTGGTTAAAAAAGATGATTACATGATGAAGCATTACACGATCATTTGACGGTACTGTGATTCTGTTTGTTTAACTTGTAATATGTGTTCTGAAATAAGTCAGTCACTAGCAGAGTAAGACGTCAGGCCATGAGCAATGCAGAAACAACACAGACACCAAAGGACTGATATTGATGTGTTTTTGTTACTGTTCCTACAGGAATAAAATTTAATGTGCTACACAAAGGATCGGCAGCAAAGTCATTCTTAAAAGTGTAACACAAGCAGAGATTCAAGCTTTTTCTACAGTTTAACATGCTGTAGAGTTCAAATTTACACTGCATGCTTGGATAAAAACTGACCTGCTTAGACTCTCTGTCTGTTGTTAACTGGACTGGTCACTGGACACTAGACTGATGTGTGTGTGTGTGTGTATACATGCATTATGCATTAATATACGTTAATGTGTAATAATGCACTTTTTGACAATACTTAGTTACTTTGCGGTTGCCCGGGTAACCGAATATGCAAATGATAATAGAAGGTACAGTACAGATCAAAGCAGAATAGAATTCAGATCAAAGCAGAATGGAATACAGATCAAAGCAGATTAGAATTCAGATCAAAGCAGAATGGAATACAGATCAAAGCAGATTAGAATACAGATCAAAGCAGAATGGAATACAGATCAAAGCAGATTAGAATTCAGATCAAAGCAGAATGGAATACAGATCAAAGCAGAATAGAAGAAAGATCAAAGCAGATCAGAATACAGATCAACACAGGCAGAGTTCCTACGTGAGGCTTGAACCAGAGGGAAGACGCTCTCGGGGGCAGGGCCCTGGAGGCCATTTTCGGTTAAGCTTCAAGAACGTGGAAGTCGGCTGCTCAGGGCCCTATGGATGTTGTCTTTGGGGTCATAAGACTGCTATGAGTTACATAGCAGTGCTGACAGAGTTGCTGTCAGTGGGTGTGTATTAAGACTGTTATGAGTTACATAGCAGTGCTGACAGAGTTGCTGTCAGTGGGTGTGTATTAAGACTGTTATGAGTTATATATAAGTACTGACAGAGTTGCTGTCAGTGGGTGTGTATTAAGACTGTTATGAGTTACATAGCGCAGTGCTGACAGAGTTGCTGTCAGTGGGTGTGTATTAAGACTGTTATGAGTTACATAGCAGTGCTGACAGACTTGCTGTCAGTGTGATTTCTGACCACTGCTGCTGGAAATTTTAATTGGAGACCTTTGGGGCAGAAATAACATACATATTGGAAGACTTTTAGTTGTTTGTCAGTTTGTCTCAGTGTAAACTAACACAATGGGTAATGAATCAGTCCAAAGCTCTGAGTCAGTGGGTGGATCGAAAGCGCTGTAATTTAATTCTCCAAATAGCAGAAGGAGAGGTCAACCTGTCATTGAAGTCATGTTATTACATATTTTTGCACACATACTGTACATCTGAGCAAATAACACGTTTATACATGATATGAGACCTTGCATGCCTGTGTGGTCACAGGTAGATAGTCAGCTAGGTGGAGGGCGTCATGATCACAGGGTCACTTCACTGTAAGAAATGATTCTGTGCTCATGTAGATTTGAATTAATGTATTAGATAAAATACATTCAATATGATTGTGTTTTTGATTTTGAGACAACTATTTAATTAAATTTCAAATAAAATGCACCCATTGTAGTTAATAATAAAAAATAAAACATAAGGATTATATTTATAAAATCCCAATTAGAGAGAACATTGAGTTGATTGAAATTAATATAAACAGGCAGATTTTAATTGAAGTGGGGTTTTTTTTTTAATTATGTCCGCAATTTCCATCATGCCCCTGCCCCATATTACAGTATTTGCAGTTACTTTGTTAAGCTAGCTGATTCATCTTTGTAAATGCAGATATTACTTTGTGTTTTAATGCTCCTGTTTTAAACATGGCAGTTTATGGAGTTCATTGTCATGTTTTTGCTCTTTTACAGTTCCACCATCGGTGAGGTGGCTGTAACGTTTCTTGATCCAGGGACTGCAGGACATCATGCAGCCTGGTCCCCTGTCACACAGGGCAGGTGCTGTTAGCTGTGGAGATCACATTTAAGGTAAGATATACAGTAAGTTTAGGTTAAGGATAGATATCATAAAAGTCTTGTCTCAATACCTGCATCAAAAAAGATGTCAGTCAGAGCCAAAAGTCAGGCAGAGTAATCAATGAGTCGATCGGCAACTATTTTAATAATTGATTCATTTTTCATTTTTTAAACTGGTTCACTGGTTCCAGTATTTAGCCTAGCAAAGATGCTTTATGAACCATTGCTGGTGCTAGCTTCTGGTAGTTGTACAGTAAAACGACAAGCATCATTTTGTACCATAACCTTGGCCTACTTACCAGCTATTGGTCTGCTCTGATTGCAATTTGCTTGATTACTATGAAAATAAGAGCATAGTTAATATAGCTGAATCATGATTAACAAATGCTTCATGCTATCAGTTAAGACATACTGTATCTATACAGCTACATGTAGACCACATCTTTTTTCACGTTTAGCCTCCATGTCAACTTAGCTGTATAAACACAGATAATAACAATAATTATGTACATATACAATTATATAAATATACACAATTTGCCTTCATGCAGAGACAATTTGATCTTTTGTATTTATTTGACGCCAGCTATGTATTCTTATCTCAGTCAAGCAGCCTTCAGAAATAATACTTAGCTAACATAGGTCAACTTATCTCAATGAGAACTGTTAGCAACTGTGACTCAATATCATCGAACGGAAGGGTACATGTTGCCGTTTGACAACAATAAAACTGTAAAAACCATGTTCAGTGAAAAAAACGTGTTAAAGGTGTTGCCAACATGTGAATGTTAAGGTTACTAATCTGCCTGTGGCGCCACTCTGAAAAATTCCCTCTGCAAGCAGAGATTCAAGCTTTTTCTACAGTTTAACACGCTGTAGAGTTCAAATTTACACTGCATGTCTGGATAAAAACTGACCTGCTTAGACTCTCTGTCTGTTGTTAACTGGACTGGTCACTGGACACTAGACTGATGTGTGTGTGTGTGTGTGTGTGTGTGTATATATATATGCATTATGCATTAAGATATATTAATGTGTAATAATGCACTTATTGATTTTGACAATACTTAGTTACTTTATGTTGCCTGGGTAACCAAATAAGCAAATGATAATAGAAGGTACACTACAGATCAAAGCAGACAGATCAAAGCAGATTAGAATACAGATCAAAGCAGATTAGAATACAGATCAAAGCAGATTAGAACAGAACGGAACACAACTGAAATGTTTAACAGAAGACACGCTGCTCATTTCTCACCTGAGAAAGTGAAGACAAAACTTTTGAGCTAGCTGATCCATCAGCACATCACTGCAAGTACACAAATACATAAAGTAAAGCAATTCCATTAACCAGCTACATATATTACTTCAAAACACATTTCACCAATGGTCTGTTAGCTGTCAATACAACAATGTTCCCACAAAATGTCTCAAATTTTAAAGTACCTGCTCCAGTTCATATTGTATCATATATTATATTATTGGAGTATTAATGATGATGAACAAAACATGGGGCTGTATTTTTAGCTGGAGTCTATCCCAGCTGGGTGATTCTCACCAGAAATTAAATCCTAACTTTTGCAAAACAATTTTAGGTCAATTTTGCTGGCTTTTTCTCTCACATTAGTAGCAAGTAGGGTCTCAACTAACTGTCTCAATTAAAATGAATGATCAATACATGTTTTTTAATACATTTTTGGAATGTTTTATTGAGTCATTGACCGAATAAGTTCATTAACACACACATTTTCAATTGATGATTACTGAATATGTATGAAAGGTAGACCTCTTGTTTTTTTCTATGCATGTTCTATTAATAGTTCAGAATAGCCACATAGTGTAAACATTCATGTTTTTTTATTGACAGACTTGACAAATAGCTCCTGTACAGAAATAAATCTTGAAGTTATCACTCATGCCCATCCAAATATTTCCATATACAGCAAATGTGATATCGCTTCGGTCGGGAGAGCATCACACTCTGGGCCGCAGGGAGACTGTGGTACCGACATGGTGTGAAGAGAAATTACCATCTCATTACAATGTACAGACCTTTAAACCTTGACGCCACTTTAACAGCTACACATTCCTACCTGTGTTACAATACCAGGATACAGGCATCCATACTTAATCTAGAAAGCACCCATTGCCCAACTCCAATAGGAGTCCCTATTTTCCGTCTCTTCTTTGAGAATGACTTCTTTTGGAGCATAGCAATCACATGCAGGCTGACAGAAGCATGAGACATCCTCACTCTCTGATCTTCCCTGGTTCTGTTGCAATAAGCTGAAAAAACAACAGAAAAATATGAGTAACGTTGCACATTTATTCAGGGAACATAATGGGAATCATCATAATCTGATTGTTTACTGAGTGATACCTTACCTGATGTACTTCTTCAGAGTGCCCTGCACTGTCTTCAGTGATGGGGGCACTAACTCTCCAAATGTTTCAATGTCCTCTTCAGTCACCTTGAAGAGTTTCACTGAACTCTGCTCTGACAGGTTGTGCAGCAAGGTCAGCATCAGGTATGTCCGTCTCATAGGCTACCAGCCTGTCGGCAAGATTTTTCAGTGCTCCTCCAACGCCTGCCTGGAGCACCTTTCCTGCAGTGATGCCTCTGTAAAATTCCAGGTCACAGACTTGAAACCCTTTATGAAAGGCACTGTGGATGCCAAATAGAAGGAGACCTGGGGATGGCGGGAGAGAAAGATAGAGGTAGGTTGAATGTTGAGAGTGAGTCAGAAAGTGAGTGACAGTGAGTGAGTGTAAATAAGGGGTATTTTTGTCTCTTCTCATGTTTTACTGATGGATTTATAAAATTCTGACCAATCATCATCAGTCTAAAAGTTATTGCTCATGACAAACCTTTTGTTGTGGTATTGGGAAGTTGGCCCATCAGACACCAGGTGGACATGTTTTACTGTGGGGTGACTGGATTTTATATGCTGCCACACTGGATCAAGGTGTGCCCTATCGCTACAGCATCGTACTTTTAGACTGCTGCTGGATACCGTGGGCAAAGGCTTCCGGCTGTCCTCACTCACATACAGGACACCAGTATGCAAAGTAACCTGTTTGTGACCTCCACCAAAGTGAGTGTCCTTTATTTCTTGCTCCACTTACAGTTGTAACTTTCACTGTAGTCAAAATGTACAACTTCTTCATCTTCCACCAATCTCTCTTTCAGCCGCCTGATCTCTCTGAACTGGTGTGCTATGTTGAAGAGGTGAACCTTGAAACGTGGCAGGTCGCTCTTGTTTGCTCCACCAGTTATTCTAGGCTGGCCGCTCGTTTCCAGAGTGGTGTGCTTGCCTCTCAACCTCAGTACCATCAGGAGGTTTTTTCCAGTATGGTGATGTTTTGTCACCCACTCATTCCATCTCATCATGTTGTTCTTTGTGGCTGGGTTCATCAAGCAACTGGCAATGGGTTGTCTTCTTTGCAGGTAAGCTACACGGTTCTCATGTTGTGGCGCCTGTTCTGTGTAACCTTCCTTTTTGTCTGCCAGCTTCCTTTGTGCATTCTTTGGCTTCAAGATGTTTTATTTTTTTTTCTCAGATTGTCGAGCTCCTTGTTTTTCTTCTCGAGCTTTGTCAGTGTGATCTTCAGTTTTAGTTAGCTTGAGTTTTTCCTTTGTGGACATTGTTCTTTTAGGTGTTGATGTCATTGGACCAGAGGGGTGATTGTGTTGCATCACTAATGGTCTGAGTTCCTCCGTTGATGGCGTATCCTCCTGGAAGAGAGTGGAGACAGTGATTGAGTAAGACAGTGTGACTGACTGAGTGAGTCAGAGAGTGAGTGAGTGACTGAGTAAGAAAGTGAGTCAGTGAGTGAGTGAAAAAGAAAGGAATGACAGTGATGGAGAGGGCAGCAAGTGAGTGGATCGATAGGTTGATTGGGTGAGTGCTGAGATATAAAAGCAATAACACCTTATTATAGGATTGTGCAATGGTCACTTTTCGTCCCTGGGCTGTAGCACTGGTCTGGGCTGTAGGAGTTGGTCATCTGTGCCGGAGACATCAGATGGGGCTGTCGCTCAGAATTGTCTGGAGGCATTTTTCTTCTTCTTGTACCTCTTGAGTTTTCATTCCACTTTGCTCGTTGTTTTTTTTTTGCTGTTTAGCAGTTAGCTCTCCGATAGACTTTAAAAGTCCCTTCTCCTTTCTCTTTTTGTACCTGCATGTATTACAGAATATCAAATAATTCTTCAATTCAATAACACATTCTTTACAATTGAATTGCAACTTTAAGCCATAAAACTGGCTCACAGATGTGGAAAACACTCAGATTTTGTGGATGAAGTTCTCTATGTAATGTAAAAATAAAAGGTTATGAGTATCTAAACATGATATGAGTTGGATAAAAATTAGTCCTCAAATGAAAAGATGAATTTTGATCCTTTTGACCCCTGAAGCAGTATGTGTCACTGAGTTACAAGTGAGTTGTTTTAAGATAAATTTAATCATGGAGACACATTGCCATCTAGTGGACAATGAAGGTAAATCTTCCATATAATCTTTTGATATTTCATCTGTGAACTTTATGCAAAGCTGTGTTCAAAGTTAATAACTTAGTAATTATAATCTATTGTTTTTCTTGTTAGCATGGTTGAATTAATCCTGTTTAATCTTGTTTAGTTTGGTAACTACATAATGAGATGCATTACATCTTAAAGTTATGTGATAATAATCTGATTATAACATTTGCTGAAAACTGGTGATTATCAAATGTCTCATCACGTGCTTAACACTAAGGTAATAATTTGTTTGGTTTATAGTGGGAAGTGAATATGTGATTCATAAGTTAACGAGTAGATTATATTCAATTCACTTACATATGAATTAAAAGTGAAAAAGAGGAAGGACCGCTAACTCCTCCCAATTCCACCACTTCTCAAGAATAATAGAAAACCAAAATCTCCAGACTTCAGTTGTCTTTTAGCTGTTGTCTGCTTTTCCGGTCTTCATCTGTGTCTCATTAGTTCTTTTTTATTCTCGCTTCTCTGTTATTTGGTTATGTCTACGCGGTTAATTTTTAACATCTGATCAGTCAAGTTTAGTCTAAAAAGCAACAGTAAGCTTATTTTTCATGTTTTCATTTCTTTTATTTGGAGTTAACGCTAAGACGATTAAATTCTTCTGGCCAAACGAGATTTAATGAATGTATTATCTGAATAATTTGAACGACACCATCTGCCACCGAAAGCCAGTCAGCTGCCCAGCCATCGCCACCAATGTGCTAATCAAGTCTCTCCGGTGACCAATAGGCCAGCTGATCAGCTTACACAACCCAGCTCGGCCTGCTCCACCCTGCTTCATTGGCTTAACCTCCAGTCTGGACTGTGAATCCAAGAAGCACCAGAGCCCACTAAGCTGCCTTCTGGACCTGCCTGGAACCAGGAAAAACCTGCACAAAGTAGGACGCTTAGCCCTTTTCTGATTCTTGAGTTGGTGTCAATCAAACTAAAATATCCACTTAATTTTTAACAGTAACAGTGAATTACCTCTAGAAAAGAATTAACTTCTTCCCTTAACACTACACACACACACACACACACACATATATATGAAGCAAATGCATAAAATTCCTGATTCAGAGTTTTATGATCTTATGATATCGGACTGATTGATCAAATGTTTAAACCTTGATAAAAAGAGATGGTTCCCTGGATTCAACGAGCAAATCGCTGATTAATAATTAATAGTTAGTTCTGTTAATTATTGATAATTGATAATTCATTTATTAAAGCTACAATTCATGAGTTGAAAGAGCTAGCAAGATTTGAAAGCAGCACCTCCTCTCAGCCTCCCCTTACCTCCACACTCTCCTCCCATCAGTGCTCACCCAGCTCCACCCCTTCAAACTTGAACAGTAGCATTCAGCAGGGAGAGGAGAGCTGTTATGCTACATCACCACAGCTGTAAACGTCCCTGCTCAAAGCCAATATATCAACGTCATTTTGTCACCTTTATAATGCAGACAGTGATGATTATGACTGTACAATATGGTCAAAATGTCATATCCTATAACCTCTTCAGTACAAGCCACACCCACGACCAGCTTACACCCACAGAGAAGCTAATCGTTAGCATCAGGCTAATACGCGGCGCTACAACAGTAGCTAAGTTAGCAAACATTACATATTTCATGAAAATAATAACTCCTCCCTAAGCTAAACAAATAATTACCTGTCCAACAGGACGAAAGTAACTTCTGCATCACTTTTCAGTCCCTTCAGATGTCTCAGTGTCTCCACTGATGTTCACTCTGGTTTGTCCTCTTAGCTTTATCCAGAGTTTTGTCTTTCAGTCTTTTCTTCCTCCCTCTTTTCTTCTCTTTTGTCTGTTTAGCATGATGAGTCGTCAGAAGTAATGCTGGAAGTGGTATTTTTGGCTGCATTTTCTTCTGACATTGTTCCTTACAGAAGGGATTTCCCTGCTATCTCTGTATTTCTGCAGATGAACTGTGTGTTTGATATTTCCAGCAACAGCGGGAGGGGAGGGAGGGACATGAGTGATGACACATGATTGGTTCTCTCATCTCGCTCTGAGTGTCAGTTGATTGGTCAGAGTTTTTACAGTCCTGTAGCTGCCACAGAGGTCTGATTCTTTCCCTTCCTTTTTCTGAACACATCATGTATTGACTGCTCTCAGGGTAGAAGGAGCATTTCACCCAGTAGAACAAAAAGTGTTTCTGAACAGCATCATGGATTGCAGCTTTAAAATCTAAAAAGTGTGGTTTATGCTACATCACACATTTTCAACATTCAACTTTTTAAATTGAATTAAATAAATTATACATTCATATTTTTTCAAAATTTATTCTACTTCACCTTCCCAAAACATTCAACCCAGCATTAGCAGATTAGCTTAAGCTAAGCAGCATTCAGCATGAGCAGCGTAGCTTCAGCCGACAGTATTCCACACATTTTCAGTAGGAAATCCATATTTTAGCAGTTACTGTATTAGTTCTTGGTGAGTGGCACTCTGGGTTTATTTGTATAACCTGGGAATAAATCTTCAGTCAAACCCAAGCTATTACTATGTCCAAATTCTCAGAGGCGTCAATGGATTCTACATCTGTATCTAAGGGTGGATGAGCTTTGCTGCAGGAGATGACATGTTTGATTTATAATATGTATGTTAGCGGAGAGCAGGAAGATGTGCAAGACAAGCAAGAGGGGATGCATTTACATCCATACATACAGCTTTTCAATTCAATTCTTCTGCCTCTGTTATTGTTGTTGTTAGTTGAGTTGATTATTTTGTGTAAATCAATCAATGAAATTGTTTTGTTTTGGGTTTTTGTAGAAAGTGGTTATGACAATTGAGAGCTGACAGAAAAAAGGTAGATTAAAATTAGATTAACTGTTTAGTTGTTTGTGATTGAATGATGTATTATAAATGCCAGTTTAGTAGAAGCTTTACTCAGTATCATTTACAGTTAGTAGTCAGAAATCAGCAGGAGTATTTTATTGTTGTTATGATTTTATTCAGTATCCTTGACAAGTATTAGTGAGAAATAGTTGTGGATTGTTTGTTTGACAAGTCTCTATGTTCGGAGTTCAGTGTTAGGTTTAGCTAATTATGTATCAGAGCTACCATGCACACATGGAAAGTTTGAATACTGCAACCATCAAACTCAGTTCACCAAACTGGACACAGATGGAGCCAAGTTCATTTGTAGTGGACCAGGAGGAGGTGGAGCAGGAGTGGGTGAGCAGGAGTAGGTGGATCATGAGTAGGTGGAGCAGGAGGGTGGATCAGAGTAGGTGGAGCATGAGTGGGTGGATCAGGAGTAGGTGGAGCATGAGTGGGTGGATTCAAGTGAGTAGGTGGAGCAGGAGTGGGTGGATCAGGAGTAGGTGGAGCATGAGTGGGTGGATCATGGAGTGGGTGGATCAGGAGTAGGTGGAGTAGAAGTAGGTGGACCAGGAGTGGGTGGATTATGAGTAGGTGGAGTAGAAGTAGGTGGACCAGGAGAGGGTGGATCATGAGTAGGTGGAGTAGAAGTAGGTGGATCATGAGTCGGTGGATCAGGAGTAGGTGGAGTAGAAGTAGGTGGATCAGGAGTGGGTGGATCATGAGTAGGTGGAGTAGATGTAGGTGGAGCATGAGTGGTGGATCAGAGTAGGTGGACCAGGAGTGGGTGGAGCATGAGTGGGTGTATCATGAGTAGGTGGGCCAGGAGTGGGTGGATCATGAGTAGGTGTGGGTAGAAGTAGGTGGACCCAGAGTGGTGGATCAGGAGTAGGTGGAGTAGAAGTAGGTGGACTCAGGAGTGGGTGGATCAGAGTAGGTGGAGTAAGGAGTGGGTGGAGCATGAGTGGGTGGATCAGGAGTAGGAGGACCAGGAGGGTGGAGCAGCAGTGACGAGGTTAGTCACACCTCTCAGAATGACCTTCACAATTCAGGTGAGCTTTGTTCAGTCTCACAACCAGTACGGAGAAGGAAACTTGTCCCTGTAAGACAGCTGCAGTCTTACAAAGAGTGGAGTGTATCGCCTCTCGGTGGGACAATCAGGACCAGAATCAGAATTTCTTTCAGCACAAATAAGTACTTGAAGCACTTATAACTCTGTCTCAGTCAAACCTCCACTACCATGGCGGGCAGCGCCAATTAACAGGAAGGGTAGCTAGTCCAACCAGCTAACATGGAATGAGAGTACAATTACTACACTTTGCATGCAAAACTCAAATAAATGGGTAACACAATGCAGCCTTGACTTTCTTATTTTTGTAGGGTCAGTAAGCTCCCTTGCAGAGGGAGCAGCTCAATACTGCAGAAATGACTACAAGAGCAGTGAACAACTAGTCAGTGGAGGCAGACAGGCTGATGAGTGCAGCTGCAAAGAAGCTGACAGGGATCACTGAGCACAAAGACGCTCCCTGTAGTACATGAATAATCAGTCATTCATTTGTATAACATCAGTATTTATAATCAATAACTCTAAGTTATTGATTCACACAGACACCATCCAGTTTTGTGGAAACAGGGAAAACTTGCAGATTTGATATGATAGGGTCTCTTAACCTAAGGCAGCTCTTGAGATTCTTGGACCAGTGTCCAGTGATTCAATTTGCTTTATGGACACACACAAATCAAATAAATCCAAACTTCTTTATGTTTATTTGACAAACTACATGACTAAACTGATGAACAGAAACTATTTAACTAGCATTGTAGCATAAATAGTGTAAAGTGTGATTAGTCAATCATTAATTAATATCAAATTTATAAACAATAGATTTAAGTTATTGATCATAAACCAAAATTGCCTTTAATAGTAGAAATTATCAGGGCGCCACCCAATGGCCAGTTTTGCTAAAACAGGGAAAACTTGTGAATTTGACATTAATTAATAGAGTCTCTTAATCTCAGGGTGCTACAGAGTTCTTTGACCTAGTGTACAGTGATTCAATTACTTTATATACACACACAAATCAAATAACCAAGTTCTTGATAAATGAGAAGTTTATTTGACAAACTATAACCAGACTACTACTGTCACAGAAAATAACTAATAATAAATGATTAGTTTGACAAACTAAATGACCAGGCTACTAACAGAAATAATAAAATAGAAAATAAAAACTAGGATAAAGGAAGGTTGATGGAAGATACATGACATTGACTCACTGTGACAAAAATGGAATGAATGATTAAACAAAGGCAAAGTTCAAAGGATGAATATCTGATTAATTAATTCAATGTGACCAGTTAAATTCAGTGGTGGTTATCTAGACCAAATTAAGAATTAGGCTGTTAACAAAATTTGGTTTAGGTTTGGTGGCATTCAGCAGTTAAGAGTTTGAGAGGCATCAGAGAAGACTGTGAGTAATTTACTATTCAGAATTGGTTTAGCTGCTTACTGATATCTTACTAAAATATTATTAAGTTTGCTGGGATTAAGCCCTCAAATTCAGGCCATTTAATTGAATAATCATCAAACTCTTTAATATCTGTAAGATGTATATGCAGTATATCAATGCTCCTGGATGGATGGGAGTGAGGAGTGGCTGCAGGTTCTGTCTGGATCTGCTGGATCTCTGCAGGCAACTTCGGCTTGAACTTCACCAGTGGCTCTTTTTGGGCATCAGTGGACATCTCTGAACATCTCTGGTTGACAAGGCTCCATCTCAGTCTCTCTCTGTCTGTTGCTCCTCCTCATGCCAGCATAGTCTCTGTGCCCGTTCTGGATAGGCTGTTCTTCATGCCATGAGGTGCTGGGTCCTGAGGAGGCCATTCAGAGGCAGCATTCAGAGTCTTTCAGTCATATCTGGAGCAGAATGAAGATTCTGGAGAGGTTGCTCTTCATGCCATGAGGCGCTGGGCCTGCGGTGGGACAGCATGTCTCTGTCTCTGGGTCATAGAATAGAATAGAATAGTTTTTTTATTCATCCCCCTTGGGGGGAAATTTACCTGCCACAGCAACAAAGACAGAAACACAGACACAATAGTAATAATAATAAAATAGAATAGAATAGAATAAAAATATTTACATATTTACAATGAACTAAAATACAATGGAAAAATATAGATATATATATACTTGTACAGATGAAACTGTTTAAAAACACAATTATTATTGTGGCAGTGCAATTTTCTATTTTTTGTGCAAAGTGATAGTGTGATGACAATGACAATAACAATGACAGTGATGGAGATGGAGATGAGTCCAGATTGTGTTTACATCAGCCAGTGATGCTGATGTTGTAAAGTTTTATTGCTGATGAAGGGAACACCTGGGCGGTAGCCTCTTCTTGCAGGGTGGAAGTCTCAGTCTGCAGCTGAAGGAGTTTTAAAGCCTCCACAGTCCCATGTAGAGGGTGAGAGGGGTTGTCCATGATGGAGGTGAGCTTAGCTAACATCCTCCTCTCACCCACCTCCTCTATGGAGTCCAGGGAGCAGTCCAGGACAGAGCTGGTCCCTCCTGACCAGCCTGTTCAGTCTCTTCCTGCTTCTCTCTGTGCTCCCTGCTCCCCAGCAGACCACTGCATAAAAGACTGCAGACGCTACCACAGTGTCATAAAGGTCCTGAGCAGAGTCCTGTAAACTCCAAAGGACCTCAGTCTCCTCAGCAGGTGGAGACGACTTTTGGCTCTTCTTGTACAGGACATCTGTGTTGTGAGTCCAGTCCAGTTTATTGTTGAGGTGAACACCAGTGTACCTATAGCTCTCCACCATTTCTATGTCCAGGCCCTGGATGTTCACTGGTGCTGTCTGGGGTGTCTTCCTCCTGCGGAAGTCAATGACCATCTCCTGGGTCTTACTGGCGCTGGAGCTGAAGGTGGTTATGCTCACACCAGTCGACAAAGCCAGTGATGACGGTCCTGTACTCCCATCGTCCCCTCAGACACACATCCAACAATAGCTGTGCCGCCGAGGAGAACTTCTGAGGTGACAGCTCTCAGAGTTGTATCTGGAAGTCCCGATGTGTGTTAGGGTGAAGAGAAAGGGGGAGAACACTGTCCCCTGTGGGGCCCCTGCAAGCGGCTGCAGACTACCAGTGTCCGACACACAGTGTCCTGAAGCCTCACTGCACTGTGGTCTGTTGGGTGAGGTAGTCTATGGTCCATGCAGCCAGGTGACAGTCTACTCCCACACTTTCAAGCTTCCCCCTGAGCAGAGAAGGCTGGATCGTGTTGAAAGCACTCGGAGAAATCAAAGAACATGATCCTCACAGTGCTGCCATACAGTGTTCTCCAGGTAGAGTCAGTGATCTGTGCAGCAGGTAGATTACTGCATCATCCACTCCGATGTTTGGTTGGTAGGCAAACTGCAGTGGAGTCCAGATGTGAGCTCACCCATGGGGCGGAGGTTTCTCAACACTATCCTCTCCAGGGTCTTCATCAGATGAGAAGTGAGGACCACAGGCCTGAAGTGGTTGGGCTCCCTGGGTGCGGCTGCCTTTGGGACAGGGAACCACACAGGAAGTCTTCCACAGCTGTGGGGACTCTCTCCAGACCTCAGGCTCAGGGTTGAAATGCGTGCAGCAGCACCTGACAGAGCTGGTCTGCAAGCAGTCCTTAAGGAGTCTGGAGCTGATGCCGCCAGGGGCCTCAGTGCCTTCCCTGCTCTCATCCTCTTCAGTTCCACTTCACCTGGGTCAGCTGTGATGGAGATGGTTTTGGTGGTGGTGGTGGTGGAGGAGTGATGAGGAGGGATGGATGGTGGTGGTGGTGGGGTGTTGGTGCTGGATGAGGATGAGGTGGGGAGGTGGTGGTGGTGATGGTGGGGGTGGCAGAGGGCTGAGGTGTGCTGTGAAGAAAGAGCTGGCTGGCTGGTGCTTTGATGTGAGTGGGGCACACAGGTCAAAACCTTGGGTTGAAAAAAACAGATTTAGTTGGTTGGCCCACTCCTGGTCTCCTTCAGGCTCCTCTCATGGCCTCTGCTGTGACCAGAGATGGTTTTTAGGCCTCTCCAGACCTCCCTTGTGTTGTTCTGTTGCAAGTTACTTTCCATCCTGGTCTCTTGTAGCTGGCCTTGCCCTCCTTGGATCTTCTTCTTCAGCTCTCTCTGTACCCTCTCAGCTCCTCTTTGTCTCCAGATCCAAAGGCCCCCATCGAGTAGTTTCTCTCCCCTCCCAGCATGTGGGAGAGGGAGAACAGAGATGCAGTGGAGAGGATGGAAGACCAGAAACTTGACTGACTGGGAAGGACTGAAGAAGAGTAGAGAGAGCACTCAGACCCAGCTTGAGGCTTTTTATGATCTTTTTTGTTGAAGGTCCAGTGGGTGTGACCACTGGTCCCTCTCCCCCATCCACCAAGTTAACTGAGATGATACCTTCTTTAACTTATTTAATGTTAATACTGCTGTGTTTTTACTTTATTGGGAAAGTTTCTCATGTGAAAGCTCCCTCTCTCAGCTGTAAAATGACACCAAGCAACCTATAGTAGGGAAACCACAGAACAAAACTTGACCAATTGAATTGAAATTAATCAACAAATTAACTACAACACAGATGAATCATGATATCAGAGCATGTAGGTAGGTGTTTTACAACAGTCTATGCATAGCTGTGTATGTACAAAGTTATTCCAAACTTAGTGTAACATGTGTCACATTGATCCTGGGTATAAGAGCAGAGGAAGCAGTGAGGATCTATGTGGAGACTGGATGTTTTGACACTGTAACAGTGATACTTATATGACAGTAGCTGGAGGAATGAAAGCATAGTTAACCATTAAAATCTTAAATGTAATGTTCTGGTTCTGAGCAGGGAGAAAGGAAGAGGCTCAGCATTAAGCTTTTGGCTGTGTCTGGCAGGGATTAAAGCAGGAATGTGGGGCACAAATGTTCCTCCCTCCTGGTAGTATGTCCTGATAAAGTTCTCTTGGAGTCAGAGAGGAGGAACTGGTCTTATCTCTGTTTATTCTGCCAGTCATAAAACTTAAGCCTTGAGGCACTTAGGGTGCCACATAGTGTCAGATGGATTTGCTGGGAGATACTCAGAAATGAGAAGAGTTAAGATTCTATTATTTATGTTCATTGCATATGCTACATCAGAGGAACGTAGTGGAGATTAACCGTGCACGTGAGGGTCTCATTTACACTGATATTTCATTCTTAATATATTATTGATTAATAGTTTATTTAGTTTATATATTATTAGTAATAGTTTATACATTATTATTGACTAATAAATTGGTCATTTTACTTTTTAATGATTATTTCCTCACTTTGATTGTTTTTTTGTTTTCATTTCAGTGCAATAACAATATTTAATAACCTGACATTTAATCAATAGACACTATATTTGTTTATTTTAAAATGTTAGAAAATGCATATGTGAGATCTTCAGCCTATATAAACTTTTATTTTCCTCCCCAGCTTTCCTAGTTTACAAATATTGGGTAAACTTTTGTAATAACAGAAAGAGGACTTCACCACAGGTGAACGTCCCTGCTTGCTGCAGTATCATGGGGGATGCATAACCTAATGATGGCAACACAGATAGCTCAAAATACAAACAAATTCAAAGTTATTTCTTCAGTAAAACATCATCATAAATCAATGTAAAACCATTAAACAATAATAAATGGGACTTATACCCGAAGTGGCATCTGTGATTCTTTTTACTGATAATGATAATTTGATCCAGTTTAGGAGTGGCAGTGATTTACAGCTATTTGAGCTGGTGATCAGCTATTAAACAGGTGGGCTCTCACCTCTGTTCAGACAGGGCAATGGGGAGGTGTAACTGCTTATTGATCAAATATGAAATAGAATGATCAGGTTCAGAACACCTTTCAGGTATGAGGAATCTGACTCAGATTTACAGCACTCTCAGCACACAAGGTAAAGAAATAATAAAAATATGTCAAAGGTAATAACAAGGCACCGCACTGGATTCAGGAGTGACGGGTGAGGAGAAGCGCTACCCTTTTTCTTCAGGTGTAGAGGTGAAACCTCACCTGTGATTCAACGCTTGTACTTTACTGTAATAAACACGAGGTCCAAGAATCTCAAGAGCTGCCTTAGGTTAAGAGACCCTATCATATCAAATCTGCAAGTTTTCCCTGTTTCCAACAAAACTGGATGGTGAAACAGTGAATCAATAACTTAAGAGTTATTGATTATAAATACTGATGTTATACAAAATGAATGACTGATTATCTCATGTGCTACAGGGAGCGCCTTTGTGCTCAGTGATCCCTGTCAGCTTCTTTTCTGTGCACTCATCAGCCTGTCTGGCCTCCACTGACTAGTTGTTCACTGCTCTTGTAGTCATTTCTGCAGTACATTGAGCTGCTCCTCTGCAGGGAGCTTACTACCATCCCTACAAAAATAAGAAATAAGTCAAGGCTCATCCTGCTAAACAGACAAAGAGAAGAAAGAGGGAGGAAGAAAAGACTGAAAGACAAAACTCTGGATAAAGCCAAGAGGACAAACCAGAGTGAACATCGGTGGAGACACTGGAGACATCTGAAGGGACTGGGAAAAGTGATGCAGAAGTTATTTTCGTCCTGTTGGACAAGTAATTATTTGTTTAGCTTAGGGAGGAGTTATTTTCATGAAATATGTAATGTTTAAGCTAACTTAGCTACTGTTGTAGCTGCGTATTAGCCTGATGCTAACCGTTAGCTTCTCTGTGGGTGTAAGCTGGTCGTAGGTGTGGCTTGTGGCTTGAAGAGGTTATAGGATGCACGGCGACATTTTGACCATATTGCACAGTCATAGTCTCCAGTGTCTGCATTATAAAGATGCTCACAGCGACTCCAGCAGACTGAACGGAGCAGAATCTGGATGTCCTGCTCAGCCTGCCAAAGCCTCCATAGTGGAAGCCGCTTGCCGCTAGCCATTTATCATTTAAGTTCAGATGTCACATTTAAAGTGGGTGATGTAAAATGAATGCCGAGCAGTGTTTCTTTTGTGAGACAACAGTATGGAGCAGAGACCGTGACCTTGCAAAATTTGAGCTCTGGGCACTCCGTGAACCGTTCACCGAGCAAGTACGCTTGGGCCTTTAGCTCAATGCTAACTTGGTCATGCTAGCTGATCTGTGCTTGTAAACTGGTCGCCAGTGCCGCTTTGTATTGAAGAGGTTGTAGGATAAGATACATTTTGACCATATTGCACAGTCAATAGTCATCACTGTCCATCCATCCATTCTCTCTCGCCCGGGACTCGGGTCGGGGGGTAGCAGCTTGAGCAGGGAAACCCAGACTTCCCTCTCCCAGCCACTTCGCCCAGCTCTTTCTGGAGGGATCCCAGGTATGCTCCCAGGCCAGCCGAGAGACATGGTCTCTCCAGGGCAAACCTGGGTCGCCCCGGGTCTCCTCTTACCAGTGGGACATGCCCAGTACACCTCACCAGGGAGGTGATCTCCTACCAGATGCCTGAGCCACCCACCTGGCTCCTCTCGATGCGGGAGGAGCAGCGGCTCTACACCGAGCCCCTCCCCGGATGGTCGAGCTTCTCACCCTGTCTCTAAAGGGAGAGCCCGGGCACCATGCGGAGGAAACTCTCATTTTGGCCGCCAGGAACTGGGATTCAGTTCTTTCCGCCCAACACCCACAGCTCGTGACCATAGGTGAGGGTAGAAACGTGATCGACTGGTAGGTCTGAGAGCTTCGCCTTCGGGCTCAGCTTCTCCTCTTGACCACGACGAACTGGGACATAGCTGGCCCGCATCACTGCAAGGTGAAGCTGCACCCCACTCCGCCTGTTGGATCTCCCCGCCTCCATTTTTCCCTCACTCATGAACAAGACCCCGAGATACTCTAAACTCCTCTACTTGGGGTGTGATCTTCTCCTGACCCCGAGAGAGCACTCCACCCTTTTCCTTCCGCACTGAGGACCATGGCCTCGGATTTGAGAGGTGCTGACTTTCATCCCAACCGCTTCACACTCGCGGCCAATCACCGCCTCCAGTGAGAGCTGCTGAAGATCACGGCCCTGATGAAGCCAACAGAACCACATCATCTCATGCTAAAAGCAGCAACATGATACTGAGGTCACCAAACGTGATTCCCTCAATGCCTTATTGTGTCTTCAGAAATTCTGTCCACATAAAACATGAACAGAATCGGGCAGACAAAGGGTGCCTTGGCGGAGTCCAACCTCACTGGAAACAAATCCCAGACTTATTGCCGGCAATGCGGACCACAGAGCCTCCTGGCACCGTCGCATAAGGATTCCGTAACCGCCTGGGTACTCAGGGGGTCCGGCACTTCATACTCCCGGAGCACTCCCTCACAGGGACTCCCCGAGGGACATGGTCGAAACGCCTTCTCCAAGTCCACAAAAACATGTAGACTGGTTGGGCGAACTCTCCATGCACCCTCCAGGATCCTGCTGAGGGTGTAGAGCTGGTCCACTGTTCCACCGGTCGGGACGAAACCACATTGCTCCTCCTGAATCCGGTGATTCGACTTCCAGACGGACCCTCCTCTCCAGAACCCCTTCGAATAGACTTTTTTACCAGGGAGGTTGAGGAGTGTGATCCTCTATAGTTGGAGAGTGACACCCTCCGATCCCCTTTCTAAAGAGGGGGACCACCACCCCGGTCTGCCAATCCAAAGGTACTGTCCTCGCTGTCCACGCGATGCTGCAGAGACGCAGTCAGCCACTCGAAGCACTCTTCACAGCATCCAGAGCCTTTAGGAACTCCGGCGGATCTCATCCAATCTCGGCCCTGCCACCGTAGGTGGCTTTTTTAACCACCTCAGCGACCTCAACCCCAGAGATAGGAGAGCCCGCTTCCAGAGTCCTCAGTCCTCCTGCTTCCTCATAGGAAGGCGTGTCGGGTGGGATTGAGGAGGTCCCTCGGCGGCCTCCCCAACTATCCACAACGCTCCCGGAGTCGAGGAAGTCAGCAGCGCACTCATCCCCACTATACACAGTGTTGGTGGTGCACTGCTTCCCCTCCTGAGACGCCGGATGGTGACCAGAATCTCCTCGAAGCCGGGCCGGAAGTCAGCTCTCCATGTAGTATCACCGAACCTCTCCCACACCCGGGAAGTTTTTGCCTGGGCGACCGCCAAAGTCAGATTCCGCTTGGCCAGCCGGTATCTGTCAGTTGCCTCCAGAGTCCCACAGGCCAAAAAGGCCTGATAGGACTCCCTTCTTCAGCTTGACGGCATCCCTTACCGCGAGATGTCCACCAACGGTTCGGGATTGCCGCCACGATGGCACCAACCACCTTACGGCCACAGCTCTGGTCGGGCTGTCTCAACAATGGAGGCACGAACATGGCCCATTCCGGGACTCAATGTCCCCACCTCCCCTCGGGATGTGGTCAAGTTCCGCCCGAGATGGATGTTGAAACTCTTTGACAGGGGACTCTGCCATGACGCCTCCCAGCAGACCCTCACAATACGTTTTGGTCTGCCAGATCGTAACCGGCATCTTCCCCACCATCAAAGCTAACTTCACCACTAGGTGGTGGATTGCCAAACTCTTCGTTCCTCTCTTCACCCTCTCGGTGTCCAAGATATACGGCCGCGAAGTCCGGGTGACACGACTACAAAGTCGATCATCGACCAGGCCTAGGGTGTCCTGGGTGCCAAGTGCACATATGGACACTTTCATGCTTGAACATGGTGTTCGCTATGGACAATCCGTGATTTGCGAGTACAGTAGTCCAATAACAGAGCACCACTGGGTTTCCGTCGGGGGCCGCTCCTCCCAATCACGCCTCTCCAGGTCCTCACTGTCATTGCCCACGTGAGCATTGAAGTCCCCCAGCAGAATGAGGAAATCCCCAGAGGGGCGCTCCCAGCACCTCTCCATGGACTCCAAAAAGTGGGTGGGTACTCTGAACTGTTATTTGGGTGCATAAGCACACACAACAGTCAGGACCTGGCTCCCCCACCCGGCCGGGAGGGAGGCTACCCTTCCTGCCTACCGGGATAAACCCCACGTACAGGCACCGAGTCACAAGGGCACATTGGCATGCCCACACCTGCTCAAGCGCTCTCACCGCTGGCAACTCCAGAGTGGAATAAATAAAGTCCAACCCCCTTTCAAGAGGACTGGTACCAGAGCCCAAACTGTGTGTGGAGGTGAGTACGACTATGATCTAGTCGGAACTTCTCCACCCTCACACACCAGTTCGGCTCCTGCTCTCTGCCACAGAGAGGTGACATCTCCACGTCCCTCAGAGCTAGCTTCTGTAGCCGGGCATTGGACCGCCATGCAACCCCGCCTTCGCTGCCACCCAACTCACAGCGCAGACCCGACCCCTTCTTTTGGCCCCTCTTCATGGGTGGTGGGCAAATCACGAAGGGTGACCTACGTTGCTCTTTTTCGGCTGTACTGCCGGGCCCCATGGGTGGTGGCCCGCCACCAGGCGCCGCCCCACGGCCCCACCTCCAGGCCTGGCTCCAGAGGGGCCCGTAACCCGTGATCCGGCAAGGGAAAACGCTTTGTGCTTGGGGATCTTTTAACCGTAGGGGGTCTTTGAGCCGTGCTTTGTCTCAATCCCTCGCCCAGGACCCGTCTGCCTTGGTGACCTCTATCAGGGGCATGGGGCCCCGACAACATAGCTAGCTCCTAGGCGTTCATTGGGGACACACAAACCCTCTCAATTACCGCATACAGTGACGTGCTCAAGGAGGAGAGTCATCACTGCATTATAAAGATGACAAAATGACGCTGATATATACCGCCACTCCTGCTCCACTCCACTCATGTTCCACCTACTCCTGGTCCACCCACTCATGCTCCACCTACTCCTGGTCCACCCAGTCATGCTCCACCTACCTCATCCACCCACCCTGGTCCACCTACTCATGATCCACCCACTCATACGCCACCTACTCCTGGTCCACCCACTCATGCTCCACCTACTCCTGGTCCACACCCACCTCATGCTCCACCTACCATGATCCACCCACTCCCTGCTCCCACCCACTCATGATCCACCCACTCATGCTCCACCTACTCCTAGTCCACCCACCCATGCTCCACCTACTCCTGTGCTCCACCTTACTCCTGGTCCACACCTACCATGATCCACCCAATTGCTCCACCCACTCATGATCCACCCACTCCTGGTCCACCTACTCGCATGATCCACCCACTCCTGCTCCACCCACTCATGATCCACCCACTCCCTGGTCCAATCTACTCCTCATCCACCCACCTCCTGGTCCACCTACTCATGCCCACCTACTCCTCATCCACCCACCCTGGTCCACCTACTCACTGATCCATCACCCCACTGATCTCACCCACTCATGATCCACCCACTCATGCTCCACCTACTCCTGGTCCACCCACTCCATGTTCCACTCACTCCTGCTCCGCACCCACTCCTCATCCACCCACTCTGGTCCACCTACTAAGGATCCACCCAGCCCATGCTCCACCTACTCCTGCTCCACCCACTCGTGCTCCACCCACCATGCTCCACCTACTCCTGGTCCACCTACTCATGATCCACCCACTCCTGCTCCACCCACTCATGATCCATCCACTCACATGCTCCACCTACCCTGGTCCACCCACTCCATGCTCCACCTACTCCTGCTCCACCTACTCCTGGTCCACCCACTCATGATCCACACACTCCTGCTCCACCCCACTCATGCTCCACCTACCCTGCCACACCCACTCCTCATCCACCCACCCTGGTCCGACTCCACCACATGATCCACCTACTCCTGGTCCAACCCACTCATGCTCCACCTACCCTGCTCCACCTACCCTGCTCCACCCACTCATGCTCCACCCACCCATGCTCCACCTACTCCTGGTCCACCCACCTCATGCTCCACCTACCTCCTGATCCACCCACTCATGCTCCACCTACCCTGGTCCACCTACCATGCTCCACCTACCCTGGTCCACCCACCTTTCAATGCTCCACCTACCCTGGTCCACACCACCATGTGCTCCACCTACCCTCCTGGTCCACCACAAACAAACTTTGGCTCCATCTCGTACAATTTGGTGAACTGAGTTTGATGGTTGCAGTATTCAAACTTTCCATGTGTGCATGGTAGCTCTGATACATAATTAGCTAAAACTAACACTAAACTCTGGACATAGAACTTGTCAAACAAACAATCACAACAATTTCTCACTAATACTTGTCGAAGGGATACTGAATAAAATCACAACAACAGTAAAATAATCATAAGGATTTCTTACTACTAACTGTAAATGATACTGAGTAAAGCTTCTACTAAACTGGTATTTATAATACATCATTCAATCACAAACAACTAAACAGTTAATCAATTTTTAATCTACCTTTTTCCTCTGTCAGGCTCAATTGTCATAACCACTTTCTGCCAAAAACCCAAAACAAAACAATTTCATTGATTGATTTACACAAACTAACTACAACTAACAACAACAGTAACTGAGGGGCAGAAGAATTGAATTGAGAAAGCTGTATGTATGGATGTAATGCATCCCCTCTTGCTTGTCTTGCACATCTTCCTGCTCTCCCGCTAACATACATATTATAAATCAAACATGTCATCTCCTGCAGCAAAGCCTTCATCCACCCATACAGATGTAGAACGCATTGACGCCTCTGAGAGAATTTGGACATACAGTAATAGCAGATTTGACTGGAAGATTTATTCCCAGGTTATGTAAATAAACCCAGAGTGCCACTCTCACCAAGAACCAATACAGAAAACAACTAAAATATGCATTTCCTACTGAAAATGTGTGGAATACTGTCAGCTGAAGCCACGCTTGCTCATGCTGAATGCTGCTTAGCTTGAAGCCAATCTGCTAATGCTGGGTTGAATGTTTTGGGAAGTGTGAAGTAGAATAATTTTTGAAAAATAAGGAATGTATAATTTATTTAATTCAATTCGTAAAAGTTGAATGTTGGAAATGTGTGATGTAGCATAAACCACACTTTTTTAGATATTAAAGCTGCAATCCATGATGCTGTTCAGAAACACTTTTGTTCTACTGGGTGAAATGTTCTTCTACCCCTGAGAGCAGTCAATTACATGATGTGTTCAGAAAAAGGAAGGGAAAAAGAATCTAAGACCTCTGTGGCAGCTACAGCAGGACTGTAAAAACTCTGACCAATCAACTGACACTCAGAATGCTAGATGAGAGAACCAATCATGTGTCATCTCAGCTCATGTCCCCTCCCTCTCCTCCCTGGCAGGGTGGAACTGAGAGCGAGAGCTGGGTTGTCGCTGATCAGCTGGGCTCATTGGTCACCGGAGCAGACTCTGGTCACACATTGGTGGCGATGGCTGGACGCTGACTGGCTTTCTCGTGGCAGATGGTGTAATGCATAAAATTATCTCAGATAATACATCTATTAAATCTCGCTTTGGCCAGAAGGGTACTGCCTTAACGCTAACTCCAAATACAAGAAATGAAAACATTGGAAATGAAAGCACTGTTGCTTTTAGACTAAACTTGACTTTGATCAGATGTTAAAAATTACAACATTTAGACAGAACCAAATAACAGAGAGCTGAGAATAAAAAGAACTACCGAGACACACAGATGAAGACCGAAAACGAAAAGACAACAGCTAAAAAGACAACTGAAGTCTGGAGATTTTTAGTTTTCTATTATTCTTGAGAAGTGGGTGGAATTGGGAGGAGTTCAACGATCCTTCCTCTCTTTTTCACTTTTAAATTCATATGTAAGTGAATTGAATATAATCTACTAGCTAACTTATGAATCACATATTCACTTCTACTATAAACCAAACAAATTATTACCTTAGTGTTAAGTATGTGATGAGACATTTGATAATCGCCAAGTTTTCAGCAAATGTTATAAGCAGATTATTATCACATAACTTTAAGATGTAATGCATTCTCATTATGTAGTTTACCAAACTAAACAAGATTAAACAGGATTAATTCAACCATGCTAACAAAGAAAACTATAGATTATAATTACTAAGGTTAACTTTAAACACAGCTTTGTGCATAAAGTTCACAGATGAAAGATCAAAAGATTATATGGAAGATTTACCTTCATTGTCCACTAGATGGCAATGTGGCTCCATGATATAAATTTATCTTAAAACAACTCACTTGTAACTCAGTGACACATACTGCTTCAGGGTTTTTAGTCAAAAAAGGATCAAAATTCATCTTTTCATTACTTTGAGGACTAATTTCTTATCTAACTCATATCATGTTTAGATGTCATAACCTTTATTTTTACATTACATAGAGAACTTCATCCACAAAATCTGAGAGTAGCCACATCTATGAGCTGTTTTATGTGAAATTTCTTTCTTTTTCTTCTCTGGGTCCATAAACACATCACAGATAAGAGCTGATGGAGGTGTGGAGGTCACTGTGTGTGTGTGTGTGTGTGTGAGAGAGAGAGAGAGAGAGAGAGAGAGACATTTGGGAGAAGAAACATATAAAGTTGCAATTCAATTTGTGGGAGAGTGAATGTGTTATTGAATTGAAGAATTATTTGATATTCTGTAATACATGCAGGTACAAAAAGAGAAAGGGAGAAGGACTTTAAAGTCTATCGAGAGCCAACTGCTAAACAGCAAAAAAAAAAACAAAGAGCAAAGTGGAATGAAAACCAAAAGAGGTACAAGAAGAAGAAAAATGCCTCCAGACAATTCTGAACGACAGCCCCCATCTGATGTCTCCGGCACAGATGACCAACTCCCACAGCCCAGACCAGTGCTACAGCCCAGGGACGAAATGACAGGATTGCACAATCCTATAATAAGGTGTTATTGCTTTTATATCTCAGCACTCACCCAATCAACCTATCGATCACCCACTTGCTGCCCTCTCCATCACTGTCATTCATCTTCTTTTTCACTCACTCACTGACTCACTCTTTCTTACTCAGTCACTCACTCCACTCTCTGACTCACTCAGTCAGCTCACACTCTTTGTCTTTACCTAATCACTGTCTCACTCTCTTCCAGGAGGACACGCTTATCAACCGAGGGAACTCTGTAGACCATTAGTGATGCAACACAATCACTCTTCTGGTCCAATGACATCAACACCTAAAAGAACAATGTCCACAAAGGAAAAACTCAAGCTAACTAAAAACTGAAGATCACACTTGACAAAGCTCCTGAGAAGAAAAAACAAGGAGCTCGACAATCTGAGAAAAAATAAAAAACATCTTGAAGCAAAGAATGCACAAAGGAAGCCTGGCAGACAAAAGGAAGGTTACACAGAACAGACGCCACAACATGAGAGAAGGCAGATCCATACATTCCTTCACAGAGATGACATCACAACCAGTGATCAATGGAAAAACTGGAGAAATCAGGAGAAATGGTGCACCTTTAGGAAGAGGTCACTGACTGACACACCAGAGAATCTCCACAAGGTCTCTTTCACTGAGTGAAAATCCCTCTATGAAGATTTCCCGCCACAGTTCTGCAAGCATCGCCCATTCTGGATTGTGAGCCCAAAAGTACAGGAAAGGGAGACTTGTGCCTGCAAAACTACATGAAAACTTCACATCCAAAGTGAAGCAGCTGCAGCAGCTGGGATTAATAGATTCCAATAAGCCGGGCAGACCTGGTCACATTAATCAGTGTGTGACTTGAGCAACATCAACTGCGCGTATAACTGCTTGCGTAATGTCCGCAAAAGACAACCGATTGCCAGTTGGCAGATGAAACCCAGCCACAAAGAACAACATGGTGAGATGCCGGAATGCAGTGGGTGATAAAAACATCACTCATACTGGAAAAAATCTCCTGATGGTACTGGAGGTTGAAGGCAAAGCACACCAATTTCTGAAACGAAAGCGCCAGCCTAGAAAAACTGGTGGAGCAAACAAAGAACGACCTCACACGTTTCAAGGTTCACCTCTTCAACATAGCACACCAGTTCAGAGAGACTGCAGGCGTGTTGAAAGAGAGATTGGTGGAAGATGAAGGTTGGAGTTGTGCCACATTTTGACTACAGTGAAAGTTACAACTGTAAGTGGAGCAAGGAAATAAAGGACACTCACTTTGCGGAGGTCACAAACAGGTTACTTTGCATACTGGTGTCCTGTATGTGAGTGAGGGACAGCTGGTGGCCGCTTGCCACGGTATCCAGCAGTCTAAAGCACGATGTTGTAGCGACGTCGGGCACACCTTGATCCAGTGTGGCAGCATATAAAATCCAGTCACCCCATTGCAAACATATGTCCACCTGGTGTCTGATGTGGCCAATCTCCCAATACTACAACAAGGTTTGTCAGTGAGCAATAACTTTTAGACTGATATTGGATTGGTCAGGAATTTTATAAATCCATCAGTAAAACATGAGAAAGACAAAAATACCTCTATACTTACACTCACTCACTGTCACTCACTTCTCTGACTCACTCTCAACATTCAACCTTCTCTATCTTTCTCTCCCGCCATCCCTCAGGTCTCCCTCTTCATTTGGCATCCACAGTGCCTTTCATAAAGGGTTTCAAGTCTGTGACCTGGAATTTTACAGAGGTATCAATGGGGGAAAGCACTCCAGACGGCGCTTGGAGGAGCACTGAAAAATCTTGCCGACAGGCTGGTAGCTTCTATGGAACGGACATACCTGATGCTGGCCTTGCTGCAAGCAACCTGTCAGAGCAGAGTTCAGTAGAAACTCTCTTCAAGGTGACTGAAGAAGGACATTGAAACATTTAGAGAGTTAGTGCCCCCATCACTGAAGACAGTGCAGGAGCACCCTGAAAGTACATCAGGTAAGGTATCACTCAGTAAACTTAACTAGATTATGATGATTCCTACATTATGTTCACTGAATAAATGTGCAACGCTACTCATATATATTTTCTGTTGTTTTTTTCAGCTTATTTGCAACAGAACCAGGGAAGATCAGAGTGAGGGATGTCTCATAGCTTCTGTAATACCGTCGCATGTGATTGCTATGCTCCAAAAGAAGCTGCCTCAGAATAGACGGAAAATAGGGACTCTATTGATTTGGGCAATGGGTGCTCTAAGATTAAGTATGACGGATGCCCTGTATCCTGGTATTGTAACACAGGTAGGAATGTGTAGCTGTTAAGTGACGCCACGGTTTAAAGATTATTACATTGTACGAGATGGTAATTTCTCTTCACACTATGTCGTACCACAGTCTCCTGCGGCAGAGTGTGATGCTCTCTGGTCGAAGCGAGTATCACATTTGCTGTATATGGAAATATTTGGATGGGCATGAGTGATAACTTCAAATTTTATTTCTGCACAGGAGCTATTTAATAAGTCTACAATAAAAAAGTTATGAATGTTTACACTATGTGGCTATTCTGAACTATTAATAGAACATGCATGAAAAAAAACAAAAGGTCTACCTTCTTATACATATTCATTAATCATCAATTGAAAATGTGTGACGGTAATGAACTTATCAGGTCAATGACTCAATAAAACATTCCAAAATGTATTAAAAACATGTATTGACTATTCATTTTAATTGAGACAGATTAATTTAGACCCTGCTTTAAGCTACTAATGAGAGAAAAACTGTGGCAAAATTGACCTAAAATTGCTTTTGCAAAAGTTAGGATAGTTTCGTGGAGAATCAACCAGCTGGGATAGACTCCAGTCCCCAAATACAGTGCTTACAAGTTGATGTATCAGCATTAATACTCAATAATATAATATATGATACAACATGAACTGGAGCAGGTTTACTTTACAATTTGAAGACATTTTTGTAGAATAGTGTTGTATTGACAGCTACAACAGACCATTGGTGAAATGTGTTTTCAGCACACAATAGCTGGTTAATGAGTGCTTTTACTTTATGTACATTTGTGTACTTACTTGATGCCGAGTAACTGATGGGATCAGCTTAGCTCAAAGTTTCTTCGTCTTCACTTTCTCAGGTGAAATGAGCAGCGGTCTTCTCTGTTAAATACTTCAGTTGTGTTCCGCTCTGTTTCTAATTCGCTTTGATCTGTATTCCTGTCTGCTTTTGATCTGTATTCTCAATCTGGTTGATCTGTATTCTCTAATCTGCTTTGATCTGTATTCTAAATCTGCTTTGATCTGTAGTCTAATCTGCTTTGATCTGTATTCTCTAATCTGCTTTGATCTGTAGTCCCTAATCTGCTTTGATCTGTACTGTACCTTCTGTTATCATTTGCACATTCAAGTTACCCGGCAACCGCAAAGAGTAACTAAGTATTGTCAAAATCAATAAGTTGCATTATTACACATTAATGTGTCTTAATGCATATAATGCGCGTATACACACACACACACACACAACAATATATTACAAGATTACAGAGTCACAGTTAAAATTACTGGCGATCTCACAGAGAAACCAGATCATCCATTTTAGGAAAAAAAGCCAGTATGACACTTTATGATAGTTAATATAAACAGCATCTGCTGCATCCAAGCATCTTTTTGCAGCCTCTGACCCATTAAGATTGCCAGTGACTTCCGAGAAAACTGGATGTACGCCTCGCCTGTGGGGAATCCTATGTTCTTTCCGGACTGGAGTGGTCATTGTCACTTGAAGAAAGTGATGTGGGGAGGATGTTGAATGAGCGCGAGAGAAGTCTAAAAGAAATACAACATAAATTTGGTGAAAAAAAATCACACCTGATCCCATACATTTTCAACCATTGTTTTTGTAATTATACAGATCATTCTCTTCATATAATTTTGAAAATCTTGTTAAGGTAGAGACAGAGATGATGAGTAGAGACAGAGACATGCATCTAAACTGGATAATTGGGAAGGCATTACAAGATGATATTGTTAATGAGACTTGGCTCTCTCCCTGAATTGCTGCTCTTGTGATTGTTGCACTTTGGATCAAGAGCACCTGTATCTCAAGATAGATGTTTTTCTCCAGTGTCTGAGCTGGGTGGATAATATAGTTCAAGAGATCAGAGTGAGGTTACAAAAAAATACTTTTTCAAACATATGGTTTAAAGAATGCCATTATAAAGGCTTACACTCTAATCATACACCTGTAGCAATTACCTATAGCAGTTTTTTTTTCATATTTGGCCAATTGTTACTCCCAACTTTTCACTGATTGGGTTATGATTGTTTTTTTTGTTTTTTTTTTTTTTTTTAAAAAGTTAATGGATAACAGAGAAATTTAAATACCAGCATCAGGGATTCTGTCACGTACTGTAAGGCATAAATCCGGACCGGCCTCTATCAGTTCAGAAAAAATGTCTTCCTCAATTAGTGTGTTGGTTTCATCAAAAGCATCAAGTTCCGTAGCATCAGGAAGCCCAAACTTGTTTCTGACTGTAGAGAGAAAACAGATTTTTTTTTACAGTGAATGTAATTCACACTAATTGCCTCAATCAGCGTCAATGACAGCTATAAGCCTGGTGGACTGTCAGGCTTTGCTTTGAAGCCAAACGTTGCTAATTTATTTATTTTTAAACACTGATATTAGCTTGGATCCTCCCGAGCGCCCAACACTGTGTGCTTAGCCGATCCTCATCTAACTTGTCTTTGCTTTGTGCTTGTACCTTTGATGTTGATGAAACTATTTCTAATTCGTGGACTATTATGGTTGTCAAATAAACATAAAGAGATGATTATTGATTTGTGTCTATAAAGCAAATTGAATCACTGGACACGAGGTCAGAATCTAGTACCTTAGGTTAGAGACCCTATCATGTATCAAATCTGCAAGTTTTCCCTGTTTCAAACTGGATATTATTGTAGTGATCTTTTTCAGAGATCATGGACTATAATCTTTAGATGTTACTTCTAAATGAATGAGTGATTATTCATGTGCTACAGAGGAGCGTCTTTGTGCTCAGTGATCCCTGTCTATTCTTTCTTCACCTCATCAGCCTGTCCACTGTGGCTCAGTGTTTCCACTGCTCATGATCATTTCTGCAGTAGTGAGGCTGCTCTGGGGCTTACTGACTACAAAATGAAAAGTCAGGCTGCATTGTGTTGACATTTATTTGAGGTTGCATGCAGAAGTGTAATTGTACTCTCATTCCATGTTAGCTGGTTGGACTATTACCTTCTGTGTTAGCTGCCCGCCATGTGTGTGAGTTTAGGCTGAGCAGGAGTTAGTCTTCAGTACTTATTTGTGCTGAAAGAATTCTGATTTCTAGTTCTAGTTATACACAGAGGCAATCACTCCACTCTCTTACAGACTGCAGCTCTACCCCAGGGACAAGTTTCAACTTCTCATTACTGCTTGGCCAGACTGAACAAAGCTCACCTGAATTGTGAAGGTCATTCTAAGGGTGCTGCATTCTTTGCATTACTGCTGCTCACCCACTCTAGTCCACCTACTCATGATCCACTTCCTCCACTGCTCAAGTCTGCACAATCCTGGATACCACCTAAAGCCTTCTCAACCTACTCTGCAGTCCACCCACTCCTGCTCCACCTACTCATGATCACCCACTCCTGCTCCACCTACTCATGATCCACCCACTCCTAGTCCACCCTCCTGATCCACCTACTCCTGATCCACCCAATCCTGGGTCACCTACTTCTGCTCCAACTACTCATGATCCACCTCCTGCTCTCACCTACTCATGATCCACCATCTCCTCCACTTTCTCCCACAGATCCTTCTCCTCCACCTACTGCTAGATGCCTCTTCACTCACCTATCTGGGTCACTTCACTCTGCCTCCACCACCTACTCATGATCCACCCACTCATGTCACCTACTCCTGGTCCACCCACACTTGTGCTCCACCTACTCCTGATCCACCCACTCATGCTCCACCACCACTTCTGATCCACCCACTCATGATCCCACCTACTCATGCTCCACCTACTCCTGCTCCACCACTCATGCTCCACCTACTCATGATCCACCCTCATGCTCCACCTACTCCTGGTCCACCTGCTCGCACTCCACTTCCTGGTCTTCTGCCACCACTATCCTACCTCTAGTCCACCACTCCTGCTCCACCTCTCTGGTCTGTACTCATGATCCACCACTCTTGCTCCACCTACTCCTGATCCTGCACTCATGCTCACCTACACATGATCCACCCACACTTGTAGCTCCACCTACTCTGATCCACCCTCATGCTCCACCTGCTCTAGTCCACCCACTCTTGATCCACCCACATGCTCCACCTCCCTCCCAGTCACCCTCGTACTCCACCTAGTCGCAGTCCACCCACTCATGCTCCACCTACTCATGATTCACACACTCATGCTCCACCTACTCCTGATGCACCTACTCCTGCTCCACCCTCTGCTCCACCTACTCTGATGCCTACTCTGGTCCGCCCACTCATGCTCCACCTACTCTGATCCACCCTCATGCTCCACCTACTCCTGATCCACCTACTCTGATCCACCCACTCACATGCTCCACCTGCTCCTGGTCCACACAAACAAACTTCTCTCCATCTCTTGGCCAGTTTGGTGAACTGAGTTTGATGGTGCAGTGATAAACTTTCCATGTGTGTGCATGGTAGCTCTGATACATAATTGCTAAAACTAACACTGAACTCTGGACATAGAACTTGTCAAACAAACAATCACAACAATTTCTCACTACTACTTGTCAAAGGATACTGAGATAAAATCACAACAACAACAAAATAATCATAAGGATTTCTTACTACTAACATGTAAATGATGCTACAGTAAACTACCCTAAACTGTGTTTAACCTATCATTCTAATCTGAAATAACCTAAACAGTTCAATCAATTTTAATCTTACCTTTTTCCTGTCAGCTCTCAATTGTCATAACCACTTTCTACAAAAACCCAAAACAAAACAATTTCATTGATTGATTTATCAATCAATGACAACATGATAGTCATCAATGACATCTTGAACAGTGTTAACATGATATATATCAGCCCAACCACAATCTGCAGAATACAACCATCATACATCAAATAAGCCAAGCTGCTGGGATTTTGATATTCTTACCAACTACTAACCATCAATAAAAGCCTGCTGTAGGATTCTAAACTGACAAACACCAGGGGCTTTTATTTTTGAAATTCTTTGGGAAGTTCTGAAATAGCGACACTTGTCAGAGCCAGCTGCCTGCAATAACGAAGCCAGCAGTGTTTACTCAACAGGCTGAATAAGTAGAAGCGTTTATTGTAATCATTCTGCACCATGGTGATGCTGTTTAATACTTGTACCAATAACTAATATTAGTTTTCACTTATAAGAAATGCACTGACAGATTTGCGCTCAATAGATCTCTGCCGCTCAGACCAGCTGGTCTAACATGCACTGTGTGTGTGGTGTAATCTTTCATGCATATTACCTTTATGTATGTTATTGGGTGCGTAATGTATTGGTGTGTGTATGTGGGTGTATCGCATTGATGTGTGTGTGTGTGTGTGTGTGGGTGTGTGTATGTGGGTGTGTATGTGGGTGTGTGTGGGTGTGTGTATATGGGTGTGTGTATGGGGTGTGTATGCGTGGGTATTGTGTGGAAGTGTGTGACCATGTAGGTGTGTGCATGTCTGGGTGTCTATATCAGTGGAGTGTGCTGTAGATCTGTGTGTATGGGAGTGTGTATCAGGTATCTCTATCAAATCAGTGTAGCATAGTGTGTGCACTTCCCAGAATCTGTGTATGTGTGAGTGTATCGTAGTGTGTGTGAGCTGTATGAGTGTGTGTATGGGGAGTGTGTATACATCAGAGTATGTGTGGGTATTCTCTTGCAGTATATGCTGATCTTATCTGTCAGTTGCTATATGTGGGATATATGGAAGTGTGTGTAAGCAGAGTGTATGTGGTACAATGTGTAGGTGTGTGTATGTAAATTGTGTATATGGGTGTGTGGTGTATGCTGGAAACCAGCATGTGTTTATATAGAGATGTATCTGTGGAGTGTGTGAGTGTGTCTGAGTCAATGTCATACTGTCTGGAGTGTATGTGGTGTGTGTAGGCTGTGTGTGGTGTGTATGTAGGTGTGTGTATGGGGTGTACCATTGGGTGTGTAGCTGAGTATATCATGGGACTTCTTATCATGATGTGTATGCGTGGAATTGTGTGTGGAGTAACATGTAAGGTGTGTGTATGTGGGTATTGTGTGTATGTATATATGTATATGCCAAAGTGTATTCTATTCAGATGTATTACATGCGTGGTGTAAATTAAAGACATCCACCACTCATCCACTTAGATAATCTTGATCAGCTATTCACTGTGATTAATGAGAACATACAGTAGGTGATTTGAACTGGTAGAGAAATTCAAGCTGATATGAGCCCACAGAAGATCATATAGAGATATATTCCAATATAACACCATAAAAATATATTCAATATAAGATTTGTTTTGTGTGGAAATAACTCATTGCTTGTGTTTTTGTTTTTATAAAAACAACAGTGACATCAAATTATCAAACTGTCTGTGTAAAGGTTCAATTTCACAAAAATAATTGAATGTTTGGTCGTTTAGACCACAGGTGGGTTTAGCTGCTGCAGGAGACAGAGAGGAGCTGCCCCCCTAGATGGCTTCAGGAGATATGTATCACGACATTGAGTCTATATTGTAGTCTAATACAAATATTTTTTTAGACAGTAAACACTACACAATAGTCTGACAGTTATTTAATGATGGACTTAAACATACTTCAGATAGTAACCTGATTTCCTGTCTTCATTCAGTATAGTCACATCAAGCTGAGCCTCCACCAATTCCACACACCTCTCAAGTGGGAGGAGAGGGCCAACAGAGACTTTACTTCCTCAGGAAGCTAAAACAAAGCTGTCCTCCCTCAAAACCTGCTGATGAACTTCTATCAGTCAATGACAGAGCCTCCTGATGTTCAGCTGCTCGGTGTGTGATTCAACAGCTGCAGTGGAGGACAGAAGGAAACTCCGGCTTAGGTGGTGAGGGTGGTGGGCGTGTGATCAGGACCACACTTCACTCCAGACTGCTATCTCTGCCAATCTGACTCTGGGCCTCAAAATTGCTTTTGCAGTGTTCCTTATTCTAAATCATGACTATCATATATAAACCTTAAAGTGAGATCTTCAGGCTCAGCATCATCATGTTTTTAGAAGTTCCATTTACTTCTATTTCTCTTTGTTCTATTTATTTCTTTATTAGATTACATTTATTACTATGTTTATCTATATAAACACCCCATTTTCTGCTGATTCTTAAAAATATGTGACAAAATAAAGTTCACTAACAAATGAAACATGAATGTCTTTAAACATGAGCAGTACATGATATTAATCTAATATTTAACACAACAGACTATGGATTTTCATTTTTAATTATTTATATTTGTTTCTATGACAATTAATGATATAATGGTGAATATTATCACTTCTTCTTTGGTTGAATCTTTGATCTAGATATCAGTGGATTTAGAGTCCAATTCATGCTCCATCTGGAACCACAAGGACTTTGATCTGCAAGATACTAGATTGAAGCATTGTATTGCTTGGCACTAGACTAACCCCTAGAATGGGACCACACACTCTCATGAGTCAACTTCCACCACACAGTATTTTCCCTGCATATTGGTTGTCTCTCTTCTAACACTAACAGACAAACCTGGTTCTGGAACTCTACCTGACTACAGAAGGATTTTCTGACTGAGAGAGAATTAAAACTGAAAATGAGTCTTCATCAAATGCTGATCCTCTGCTCTCATCCTGGCCTCATGTATCATTGTGGACACATGTTTTTTTCACCTGTGTTTCCCCAATTTTAAAAAAGAAAATAGCCAGATTCATCAAATATTGTTCCATATGGATTCATCTTCCACATTTGGTCTTTGCTGCTTCAAAGCGTGACTGTAATGATCCTCACTCACTATCTACAGCACAACATCGCCATGTAATTTATGATCACTGTCATCAAGATGTGATCAAACAGATATCATTATTATTTATATGATTATTGTTAATTATTGTGATTTATTTTTTACAATAAATTCAACTATTCTGATGTTATTTAAACTATTGATTACTACCTCTCATTGTATTATTTTTAATTGTTATTTATTTTAATATAGACAATATCTACCCATCTTTATATTTGAAATCTCTGGGACAAGCATCTGTAATATTCACTGTGTATTTCTGTGCCTAATCTAAAATACTATTAATCAGATATCAAATTTCTGATTCAAAATACTTTGTGTGATTCATGCCCTCTTGAACACAACAGCCCTCCTTGCTAGTAATTGAACTCTGTTTCTAAATGGCGTCAAACTTCTGCTCAGGCTGACCTCTAGTGGAGTTAACCCCAGCAGGCTTATACAGCCTTCTGTTAGAAATGGTGTTTATAAGCCCAGGTATCTGTCTGAAAATGAGGCTGATTTCACTGTCGTGCAAGACAAAAAAATCTTTTGGAACTCTACAAAGAGTGTAAACTGACAATAACAGAGAAGTAGATTGCGTGGCAGGAAATTTGCCGACCATACCGTCGCAAAGTTAGATTCCATAATAATGCAGATGTCAATATCACGATAAACATGATAAAATAAAAATGTCATCAGTTATAAACCTTTCAATGCCCGCATGTTTAACTGCAGTAATCCAGCTTCCCCACTGTTTCTGCCACGTTACTCTTACCTTCAACTGGGTGTTTTAATGATGACTTATTTTCAATTTAAAATCTTAATACAGTTATTTGTAAGTAGGCTATCAAAGTTGTACTCACAAAACTTCTAGAGCTACACAAACATTTGTTTTTAAAACACCAACTTGCATCTTTTCCTCAGCGCTGTGACAACACAGCAGCTTTCGATGCAACATGGATTCAACTAAGCTTTTGGGAAACACTTGCATCGTTCAGCGATACATCAGACTATGTTAATTGCCAAACATCAAGTTAACATTGGATTGATATACTATTTAGGAAGCAGTTAATTTCAAGTATAAATCGAGCTGATGAACTTAGGAAGTGATTAAGGAAGTTTGCAACAAATGTTTTTAGGACTTACACCCCAGGTTGGTGTCTGACTCATGAACAGAAAATGTGTGTGTGGAATAACATATCTTATGAACAGACAAACCTGGAGCATAACTGTTGATAAATAATGATTTGTAGTACAAGTAACAACTGTAATCCAAAGATGTGATCCATGATTGTTACTCCTTGCTGTGACACATAAACTTTCAATGTAACTTTGTTTCATTTGTTGTAAATCAACACCCTCTGTTTGATAGCATCAATGGAGTTCCACTTAAATGTAGTATGACAGGTCTCTCTTTCCCTAAACCAACACCTGTTTCCCAGTGTAAGGCCTCTGCAATGCCTAATAATCCAAGATGGTGATAATGAAATCTCAAGGCTATCAGCCTCAAACCAATGGAATTATAAATGTATGCCAAACTCATTCTAACTATACAAACTATGGTAACACTTGTTTCTATATATATGGTTATTTTAACTGAGAACAATATTAGTAAGCATGAATAATGTTTGACTGTTGTTATTAGATTAACAACAGCATAAATCGTTTAAATGTCTACTTGATCACCAGATCTAAGAATTGCCACATAGGAAACAGGATATGGATGTTGAACTCTTTAAACAGATAAAAATTTCTATATAATGATATATAAAGAATTCTTATAAAATGGTATAAACATTTGTAGGTTGTATAATTAATAGAGTGAGTTTGAAAGCTGCGAACTTGAGTTGAATCTGTTCTGAGGATTGTATACCACATCCCCACAGGAGAATTTACATGCAAGGCATGATAGATAAGCTCTGTTGAATGTGAAGGATAATGTTTGTGTGATCTTGTTATGCAATCATATACACTTGCACTTTTACTAATTATGATGTGTTTTATCATTTCATTCTGTTAATATTTTAAATGCTTTATTGCACATAACTAGGTAGATTTAGTTTTAATTGTATTAGCCTAGAGACTGGATGCCTACAATACAAAGATAGGGAAGCTTACAGTGAAAGATGTGTATGAACTGGGACAGGAAAGTCATAACTCTCTTCCTTTGTTCAGATCTCTCTAGTAGTCCATATATTATTTAACATTTGTAGTCTGAGGGTACATAGTCCAGGGACATCAGCTAGACCTCTGTTGGTGAAGAGCAGTAATCGTTTGAAGGGACACAGGAGGAGTGAGGCATATGCCAGCAGGCCAGGCTCAGCTAAAGGAAAAATCAAGCCCGACGTTCTGAACTGTAGGTCTCAAAGCTCCTTTCCACTCCATAATATCTGTGTCCTTTCTGAAGAGTCAGTCGACACATTTGACCAGCAGTCAACAACTCAGCGTGCCTTAGGAGGATTCATGGCTGGATGGATAAGCTACGAATGCGAAAGTGAGCCATCGACCCCGTCGACTGCTATTTTCCGATGATGTTGATGTCTGCCTGTGGCGTTCTGCTTTAGTCACTGAGCAGCCTGTCGGGCTGTCAGTGTGAAGCTGAAGGTGATCACTGCTATAGTCAGTCTATCTGTTGATCTCAGAGACTGATCTCTGAAGGTTGAGATTTTATTTAATCAAACAAATCAAATGTGTAGCGACATCATCTTTAATAGGAGGACATAGTATTGATTTGGTCTCGTCGTCTGAAATCTACTGATGAAACCAGTCATACAGTCACGTGACATGTTCTCAGCTTATATAGTGATCTGACCCACCCTTTTTGTGATCATGGCAGTATGTATTAGTACTGCACTGGAGTTTGTCTACTTTGCAAAGGGACAAATTGCACAGAATTTACTCATGTTGCAGTGACTAAAAACATGTCCTGATCGTGTCATTGTTACCTCTCTGTGTTCAGATTGCTCTATAATCTGTAATGATGATATAGTGCTGGTAAGCACCTGGAGGAGGAAAAACAGGCACACAGCTCTCAAAGCTGGAGGTCAGAGCCCGTTAGCTGGCTTTTTCTGAAGAGCTAATACCGATCTCGAGCCGTGCAAAGCGGGTTAGAAAATACCCGTCGACATAATTTCAGTGTGAAAAGCGATTACTACGATGATTGCTTGACTCTTTAAGTGGGTTTCTTGTTCACCATCAGATGAATGCAAACCTAGAAATCATAAAATGTTAACACTAGGATTTAGCCTGGCTTGCATCATAAACACTATAATTACACTGTGCATCATTACAATGCTTTCAACAAGTCAATAAAAACTTTGGTCACCAGATGTCATTACCACAACCATATACAAAACCAATATAAACCTAATCTATAAACAAGGAGCTCCATATATCAAGCTAGATTACAATCTGGCACACCTGTTGAGCACAGCCAATCATGTGTGAGCCTCACAGCTCTATCTACATATCTGTGTTTGTGGTTCAGATATGTGTGATAACAGATGCCCCAAGCCAAAGGGACCATCACTGTGTGAATCTTGCACCTGGCTTGATGACCAGGTGAGCTGTAAGGTTTAATGAACCACATGGTACAATGTTCAAAGGCTGCATAGTATTTGACAGTAACAACAGGCTCAAAAAGTATATCAATGACATTTCTACTATCTCATCAAGTATTTCTGTTGTGATAGTTTACTTTTAAAACACTGTGCAATTTACCTGTGTATTCCCTGTATCTGATGTGTTGTGCACTAGAAACAGTTCCATCTAGTTTTCTCACATGTTCACATTACACTTCCATTTGTTTTATATCACACATTACATATGCCATATAAACTGTCTAATCTTATGTGTGTACTCCCTTTCTCTACTACTTTCAGAAAATGACATTTTATTCACCCAGTAAATTTCCAAAAAAGTGAAACTGTTGAGGTGAAGGACTTTGTAAACTTGATTACAGTAAGTGACTCTGCTTTATGCTTGCAAACACACCACACACACAGCACAAGCCATTCACACATCCACAGAATCTCACAAAACAAATTACACTGAAACTGCACAGCTAAAACCCGGCATATATATGGAAAAACTGGAACAAATCATTCCATAAAAGACAACTTGTTATGTGACCACAGCATGTAACAGCTTTACCAAAGCAGAAGAAGAAGAAGAAGAGAAGAAGCGCCTACACCGTGAAACTCATATCTATTGAGATCAGACAGTTAACTCCTCCCTTATCTTATCTGTCTCCACTTTTGCAGTCTTTATAAAATCATTGTCAGATGGATTTATTCTAAGTCATGTTTTTCTTCTGTTTCATATGTTTATTTACCTTATAAATATCTATTATATTTGACTTTGTAACGTGTGAGACATGTACATTGTGTAAACAAATGCATGCTACCACTCTGAATAACTTCTTGCCAACACACTTCCACTGCAAATTTACTGTAGTTACCACACAATGATAACAATCATATCTTTTACTATTATAATCCTTATGCCAAAGCAGAGTTTACACATACATAAAACAAGCTATCTTGATGTTACATATCTACTAATAGTTTCAAAATCTGCTCAAATTCTTTCAAACTGTAACCTTGTGTTTCAATTTGATCTATCTTTTTTAGAAAATACACAATGCAAAAACACCATCAAATTAACTGTATTTGAAGAAGACAGTGTGTGTAAAATGTCTGTGCTGCTGTTTGTGGGCCTTGGCTTCAGCAAATGCAGCCCTGCTGTCAAACTATAAGGAGGGCCCCTAGGATTTCAATAACAGTGTCATTGCACTTTTCAGTCATTGAATTTAGGGAGGTGCCGTCGCACTCACAAAGTTGTGTTGCTGTTGAACACATAACCAGTTGTTATCAGGGGGCCCCCTTTCAGCTGGGGTCCTCGGCAATTGCCTGGTTGCTATCCGGTTGAGACTGGCCTGGTCACTGCACTCAAACACTGATGTTCACCAATGAAAACCAGCCTTTTCTGATTTTGGCCAGTTTCAGCTGTTTTTTAAGAATCTACTGGATTTGCCCAGGTTGGTTGAAGACGTTTTGCACCCTCTCCATCACAGCCAACATTTCACTTTTAAGTACAGATCACACTAACTTCTAATGATCAAACAAATGACTTCATGAAGCACTTGTGATATTTTGAACTCTCTAGATGGTGCTCTTGGTTTAAAGGTCAAGGCTATCCATCCATTATCTGCAACATCCTTATAAGGAGGTCGCGGGGGGCTCAGAGCCTTTCCCTGCTGTGTTAGAGCGGAAGGCAGTGCCACCCAGACAAGTAAGCCACCTCATCGCAGGGCTGTTTATGCAATTCACATCTCTTTTACACCACTAGTTTATGAAGACATATCTTGTTCTGCCTTCATGTCACTGTTTACACTTTCACCTTACCTGGTACTTTTCTCCATCCCTTGCCACAGGTGGGATTGAACCTGTGACCTTTGGCTCCACAGCAGATATTCAGGTAAACACTCCTTCCTTCTCTCTTCTCACAGAAAGAATGACATAATGCTTTAACGTATCTATTATAAGAGTGAGAAGGAAAATTCATTCAACACAAGCAAGATAACTATAATATAATGTGTTCTGTAATATTAGCATATATGGATTGGTATGAGGTCATCAGTGACATCCACTCAGAATATATAGATTCAAGCTACAGGAAGAAATCTGGTGTTTGCATATTTTCTGTTTACAGGCTTTCAGTGTTTTTTTATTTCTCTTTACACATTCATGTGTGCCTTAAGCCAGAGAGACTCTCCAAATTTTGTTCTGTGTGCATAATGACAATGGCTCTTGAACAGGATGCTTGATCCAGCAGGACAACAACAGAGCATGGAGTCAACCATGTAAACTTGTGTGGAGCACAATGTTTGCGCTCATCACCTCAACAGTCTCTTGCAGACTAAAAAGTAAACTTGTCTGGAACAAGGATCAGAATTTTGAACAGAGCACAGTGATCAGCCACCTAAATCTACTGTAATATCTGATGAATTTGTGACGATAAATCAGAGGATGCTTAAGAGGTCTGGAAAAGTATGGGATGAGATGATCCCCATGAACTTCCATGGCGAGCATTCCACTGGAATTAACTCAAGTAAGTAGAGCTTGTTGCCATATAAGGAGGGAGTGGGATAGATGTCCACATTCTCTAATAGTTTAGTAGTTTCTATCTTGTGGCTGCTATGAAGCGACCAATCCCATTGTTCTGATCCCTTTTATGCAAGTTGGAAATATACACACTGCATGGCTTAATCTGGTTTCACATGTAAACTTTTAAAATTTGAAATAGTTTGTTTGAAATGGTCTGAAGAGCTGAGCTATTTATTCCAGTAATAATGAAGCATGTTACTGTGACGCCCATAGTGAGTCACATGTGGGAATATTGATTTTTATTATTATTTTTCTTGTGATATAATTTTCAGCCGTGGATTGCTATTTAGAACACAGTCACAGGTATTATTGTGGAATGTAGGTGCTATGTTTCCATAACAGTAGGGGGCAGTATGAGACAGTGGCATAGCTTCAGTGGTGCGGAGGAGCCACAGGGGAGGCAGCTCTTGCTCTCATTGTATTCAGGAAGCTGAAGAGAAACTCACGTCACGTCTCCGTCTCTGTTCCTTCATACTGTTTTACAGGTTTGTGAAACACAACACCATTTTAAGTGACTGTATTTCACATGTGAATTAGAAACACCAAGTCAACACAACATGGTTTGACTTGATATGACCAAAATATCCAAGTGGAAAACCTCTTTACATTTTGTTCAATCCCTATTGTTTGCATGAGCGAAAGTTGACGGCGAGCGGCTGCCACGCGGCTGACCACCTCTGGGATCAGTCGTTGACTTGAGAGGCCGACTGGTTCTACATTATGGTGTTAATATGTCGACAACCTCTGTGCTCACCATCTGCAGCTAAGAAGGGACAGGAGAGCCAATATCTGAGTAGTGAATATGTCCCAAATTCAACTAACCTCATGATTGATTGAACCTGCACCTGGAGACAATCAGTTTCAGTTCCATCTGTATCACTATCAAAGCTGAAGATAACTTACACCGTCTTTGCCATCATATTACAAAAAATAAAGATAATTTGAATGTATTATCCAGTGTAGCGTATGCAAAAAAACTGTTTCCGTGCATTGAATTGACCAAGATTAAAGCCCCTGTGTTGTGGGAATCAAACCCAGCTAAACTCACCACTATACCACCACTCACCACTATACCACCATTGATCTGTGAAAAAATGTACTTTTGGAAGGAGGAGTGAGGCACTACAAAGCTATACGCTAATGAAAACTATCAGTCAGGAGTGACATATTTAACTCAGCAGAATGTAAAGACCTCACACAATGTTAACCTGTGGAAACTCTGCCTCCCTACACGTCTGAATACAGCGTTCCCACAAACTTTAGAGCCACATAGGTGAAATCACAAGCTAAAATTCAGCCACGCTAAGACTTAATGGTCACCAAGTCAACAGCATGGTTTGACTTCATGCGACAAAACATCCAATGGAAAACCTCATTATATTTTGTTTACCAATCTCTCAATGTCAACAACAATACTGACAGTTGCAGCTTTTGTGAAAGAACTGACTCCATCTGAGATACATTCTGTGGTGTAACATGTCTGTTTCAACCTCACAACGTCTTTCACATCACCTGCAGCTAAGGAAAGGATAGGAGGAGGAGCCAGCCTACCTGGAATGCTGTCTGGGCATCACACAATTCAAACAAACTTTTACCGTAGATCGGCAGGATTCCAACTCTGAGAGATGGCTGGATTTCTGGTTTGCTGCTCAACCTTCCTCATTGCGACAAACAGACACTGTCTTCTGCTCATGTTAAAATAGATAATTTAGACATATCTGGGTGGATTAAGTCTGGAAAAAGGTGCCCTCTTTCTCAGGTTTCCCAAGAATAGGCCTACGATGTGAATGAACAAGTCTTCTGGGAGAATAGCCTTTATCATATATACCTCTGCCATCATCTGTCAGATAGTACCATACACTTTGGAAGGGGAAAGATGGGAGGCACTGCTAATCTGTGCAATAATCAGAACTACCGTCCAGTCAGGACAGGCACTCTTAACTCAGCAGGAGATCATTCAAAGGCTACACGTATTGTTGCCACACACTGCCTCCTACACGTCTGAATGCAGCGCTACAAAATTTCAGGCCTCATGCGATTGAAATCTGGCCAAAGTCAATAAGCTCTGGAGTACAATGTGTGTTCACTTAGGAAGAGATGCAAGCAAGGAGCTGAGTCTACCTGAATTAGTGAATATGTATCCCCATAGCCTAATAAACTCCACCATTATGGGCAGAATTGGAAATGTGCGCAGGGGAGACCCCAATGGATACAGTCATCCACCTTAACCACTCAGCCATGTGCATATTTGCACACATGCACTCTTAATTTACCAGAGACTACAGCATCCTTCAAGTCATGTATCAGAAAAAAGACAACTGGAATGTTATCCAGTGAGCGTAAGCCAGAAATCTAACCATCAGAAACTGTATTTTTAGTATTTTACCTTTAGTACTTTGCTGATGAATGTTTTTGTCGATGTACAGATAAATTGCAGACTTGTGGAAACTGTCTTTTTGACTGCAGTGGTGGTAGTAGTGATAGTGGTATAGTGGTGAGCATAGCTGCCTTCCAAGCACTTGATACGAGCTTGATTCCAGCAATCTGATCCTTTTCTTCAGTAGTGATAGTATAGTGTTGCTTTTATTTTGTCTGAAAGTAAACGGGAAATTAGGTATGTGGCCTACATTTCAACAGTGATTGTGTGTTTCTGATGGTTTAACGAGCATCACAGGGATGTAATCTCATTGGTGAACCTGTGCTGCATGTAGAACATATTCATCTTTGCTCTTATATTCCCTATTCACTTTTAAGAGAGAGGCTCTATTATTCACTCTTTCTTTCATTTGAACAACACAGCTGCTTCCTCTGATATGGAGGAAGAAACTAGGCCTGCTTCTGGATCGATGAGCTATTTATTTTAAGTATTTGTTTTTAAGTATGAATAATCTTTGCACATTGTAAAATGTACAGCATTATGTGTATTTACACTGTTATTATAAATCTTCTATAATTCAGATATAATTTCAGCAAATAATGACTCTGATGTGATATGAACACACAACCTTCTGATCTGAGTCAGGCTCACTAATCTCATTGCACCACAGAGTCCTTTCACACAGTATCACCTAAGTATTTGGAGGTGACATTTACCTTTCCCTGTTTCTGATTGCTTTGTGTTGCTTAGATCTTGAGTGAGATCAAATATTCAGACCCAGTCAGCTCTTTGAGATTGTCCTAGCTTCTAGTCTTAATTCTTGTGCTGTATGGATCTAAATGTGATTATCAGTGAGAGTCAGCATTTCTCAGGTCTGCGATTACTTCTGTAACCATCTTCAGCAGCTGAATGCTCAGAATGATTCTTAATTATCCAGATGGGGTATTAGGTTCAAGAGTCTGCATTGAGTTAAAACCTGACCTTTAATTGCTGAGTGAGTTGCCTGCAGGTGGAGATTGAACCTGAGACTTCTGCTCTGATAAATGTTCCCTCTCCGCCCTCACACAGATTTGATTTGATGTATTCTGTGTTATGAATTTCTCATTGCATATGGATCAGCATGGTCATCATGAAAATTCTGTGGTTTTACAGTGACATTACAATTAGATGGAAGATGAACTCGATGAAAGAAAGTAATGTCTCACTTTTGGCTCGGCTTTGAGGTCTAAAAACACACAACATACTATAACCAACACACTTATAGTATGAACGAGACATATCGAGAGTTGCATCTTAGACTGAAGGAGTTGAGGGTTGTACTTTGCTCAAGGAACCCAACTGTGGTCTACAGGAGGAGGATCTGGCATCTCAACTAGTCCACTGACGCATCTATCTTTACATGTTGTTTCACCTACTGAAGCTGTGGATCACTGGGGGTTTAAACCAGAAGTCTTGCATGTGTAAACAGGCTGTGATAACTACTACACTATGAAACCTATAAGAAAGCCACCTCCACGTAAACCTTAATACTTGGAAACTCAGCAGACTAGTGAACATTAGTAACAACAATGAACCCACCTGTACAGAGCACAATGGATTTTGATCCGCGATCAATGATAAACAATGGCAGTACTAGGATCTGAGATTACTTGCTTGCAGAACTATGGATTTGCAGGTCGGTGTGTCTGAACTACTCAGCCCTCAACTAACATTCTCTGCTGACTCACAATCAGGACACCAGCTAGTCATTGTTTATGGATATAGTCTGAAAGTGGAGCCTTTGGATTAGAAAGCTAGGAGGAGCTTCTGTGATAATTCTTTATACAGAGGAGTAGATCAAGTTCAGCATGTGAGAGGAGGCGACATTAATGTCATATGTCTCAGGAAAATTAGAATAAAACACAAAAAGTACTGACTACTACAATAACCTTCTTTGAGTGTGTATGTAACATAGGGACAGAAAATGTTGACCATTATTTATTATTCATTGAACAACATAGTACATTTGACTCTAATATACACTTTACATGCCAATCCATCTTTTTAGCTGCAGATACTTTTTCCTTTACATTTCTCGTTTGTCAACATGGCCATTCAAATCCAAGACTAAACAGTTATGACTGTTTAAAATCCCTCTCCAGTGGAGAATTTTGAGCTGGTGCAGTAGTTCTTACTATAAGGCTCAATGCAGTAAGATATAGATTCCTGCTCTGCTCAGATCTATATTCTCAGTGTATGGGTAAGGTTCTCTTTTGGTACTCAGCTACACATCTAAAAACAGATGAATTCAAGATGATGGCTGATTAATTGACCTGACAGTTGTATAGATACTGAATGGTTGTCTGTCTCTAAGGGTGCCCTGCGATACAGATGAGGGAGTGGCCTGTGCATTTTACCCATCCCATAAAGGGCAGTTGGCGTGCCTACAGTAGGCACCTGGGGGGCAGCTTCAGGGTTAAGTGTCTTGCTCAGGACACAACAACTTGTTGTGAAGCAGGGAGTTGAAGGCGACCACTCTACCCTGAGACTACAGCCACCCCCATGGGACCTGGATGAAGCTGCTAACTAAGCCAGCTGCCTCTAGGTTCTCAGTAAACAGAACTGCTCCATAACTTTGATGAAGTAACTCTTAGTTGAAAGACTATTTAACACAGCATTTAGCTTCTTAATGCTCATCAAGCTAATTAGCGATCTTTACAGTTTGCTTTGATCTAACTGAGTTCTCAATTCAAGATCCTTCTTCCTGGTTAATTCAGCACATAAACCATCTTACCTGGGTTAGGATTTACCTCTTGATCTAAGCCAAAGTTACTGAGGCCAACATAGAGCCACTCAGCAGTCGTGCGTAATCAGTACTAACACTCTCTCAGGCATATGAATTTTTTAACTGTCCGTCCAATCCATCAGGGAAGACAGAGACGACAAAGGAGCTGTGATTGGTCTGCTCTGATTTTTACCTGCTGTGAAATGCAGCCCCTACTCCCTACACGAAACGAACCAGGTCATCTCCAAGCCTTCTGGGACAGGACAGAAACCCAAAGTATCGATTAGCCTTGTGAAAGGCAAGTCAAACACATTAAACCTGCTCAAAAATATCCATTTAACTCATTTATTATTATGGCTGGGGTATATTTCCCACAGAACATGTACTGAAAGGTGTTGGTTGTGTTAAGCTCTTATCGATTTTGTGTTGAGAAGAAGAGGAAGAGGAGTTTAAATACTGAGAAAGCATGTGTTTCTCTCTCCTATCCTCTCTACAAAATGTTCGATACCAAAATGATATTTTCTCCTGCTTTCATCTGCAATATTAAGGCCGTGCTACTTTTAAAAATGAATGCGTTTAACATGGGTGCAAGGCTCTGCATCATGTGGAGAACTGTGAGGAGCTGAGGTCTCCATAGCTCACCAGTCGGATAGCAATGTAGTTGCGGAGATATTATTGTATGTTATATATTCCAGCCTTGATTCAGATTACTTTAGCTGGTTTATTAAACACATAAACCATCATCCCCTGGTGGGCTGAACCACTAAAATTTCAGTTAACAGCCGAGATGGGCTGGCCAACTCCGCCACAGAGACTTGAGAAGCAAAAGTTGCTTGTGCATTAGCCCTTACACACTAAACACTACACATGATGAGCCTGATAGTTATTGTTACTAATGATGGATAAACATACTTCAGATAAACTAGCTTACAGTTTCTGCCTTCCTTCAGTATATATAGTCACATCTGAGCTGACCTCACCTAGATACTCCCTAGAATCTGGAAGATATAGAGACTTGCCTCAGGAAGATAAAACAGAAAGCTGTGTCCCTCATTTGCATTGAATTCTGAATTACCAGGTAGAGTGAACAGGACAGAGAAGGCTGATTCTCCATCTGAGAGTAAGACTCATCCTGTTCAGTCTGGCTGCCTTGGTGAGTTCTGGATCTATCGGCTCTGCACTTGCTGCAGCGATCAGTGGTGATGGATAAGGATAGATATCTGTCATTTAGTTCATTTCCATAAAGCAAGTTAGCAAACTCTGGAATTAGCCTGAACTGAGTTAGTCCCTGAGATGAAAACTCTGGCAGTTTCAGGTTCCAGATCGGTTGGTGGGTTTAAAATCAACTGATGTGTTCTACTTCAATTCAACCACATTACACCACAAGCGTCCATGCTTATCAATAGAAACCCTGGTTGGCCAGATGTTTGTAACTAATATGAGGAAATGGAGGGACTCTGGATTTTTCACCACTTGAATTGGAATCTTGTGTGCTCATCTGGTGAGTTTGAACATGTTTTAGAAAAAGTGCATACATTTTCTATAGCTACAGAGAAGAGGCAGTGTGGTTTTAACAATAATCTTCTTGTCAGTCAGTTGTGTGAAGTTTAAATGTAGTCCTTTGCAATCACAATGTGTCTCTAGAGGGAAAACTATTTTGAATGGTTGCCTATGATTATATACTCAAGCAATGAGATGCTAAATCAACTTTCCTAGATCTACATATCAAATATTCACAATTAAATATTCACATAAATATTTTCTTGATCGTCTTGTGCAGTATGCAAATTAGCATGTACAATCTAAAATCTGTCAATGTGGTGAATCATTAAGTGATGACATAATGTTTTGATCATTTTTCAAACTGACACTGACTGGATAAATGAATGGATGTCGGAAATCTAAATCAAATGTATGGATTTGAAACAGACAGACAGAAACTTCAGGTTCTTGAGAAAACCTGGTCGACCGGGTTAAACTGCCTCGATTAATTACCAAATTGTTTTTCTGAGAGCTTCATTACACTCTCAACGATAGGCTGATTTGCTCCTCCTACGGGTTCTGAATTCTATCCCTTTTTGAAATGGAAAACTCAGTTTCCCTCTATTCAGATTTAACAGACTCAGAGTTTTCACTAAACCTGTGACCAGAGAGCAAGACCCTAGATTTTCAACTCCCAGTGAGCAGCTGCTAGGGCAGCAGTAGCTCAGACCTTGGAGAACAGAGCCGTATATAGAGAGTACCGACAACTAGTGTTTACTGTTGTGTCGTAAAAAGTACATACGATAACACATGACTACCTTTGGACCAATCCCACGACAGAGTTCAGTACAATTCTGTTGTGGGATTGTTAATCAAATGTTGGGCATCTGCATCTATTACTGTTATATAAACATAATGATGGCATGTTTGGAGAGCGTTCAAAGAAGACTTTTGTTATAGATCTTTGATCAAATGGTTCTGTTTTTAACTAAATAAATGCTGACATGTTTATGTTCATTTTACTATTTAGCTCATTTGACTGTGATTGTGACCCACCCCAGACCTCGGTTGGTGCAGAACTTGGAAGTTCTGGTGATTTCTTGAGTAATTAATATCGGAGACATTCAACATAGCTCTGTGAGCACAAGGCTCATTTGAAGCTAGCGTTATACACTTATTTATAATTGGGTGACTATTCACTGTATTACTTCTCTTTGCTCACAGCCAATGCACTGCAAGAGTCACATTAACCTCTTTAGCCACTGCCATATCTAGAAGTAAGCAAACTATAGAGAGAAGAGAGAGAGGAGAGAGCACCTCTCTTTCCAGAGAGAGCGTGGTCAGACAGCTCAGGGTTATTTAAAGGTACAATTTAGAAGCAGCCTGTTCTCAGCAGAGCTCAATACAGTGATTTTTAATGGCTGCAATTCAGGACAGGACTGAGTTACACACTTTAAGATACAATATTGTCATTCTCATATTATCATTAGCAGACATGGTACACCACACCTGCATGATGAGCTCATGGTGGATGTAGGCCCTGGGTTCAATCCCTGGCATCTCCAACACTTCTTATGTTTTTTTGTCCAGGAGAGGAGGGCCTCATTCTCCTGTACCATTTGAACCTTTGGCCTATGCCTTCTGCAGTCATGGGAGAAGAACTAGATTACCACTTTAGTCTGGGCACAGTTTTATTTGAAAAACTCCCAAGACAGCTGGTGGTCATCAGACATATGAACTTATTACAAGAGCAGGTGCAGATATCTTAAAGTGCTTCAGTTTGAGTTAGCATCTATGGCTAAGCATGCTGCAGCTGAAAAACATGTTTAGCACCAACTAATGAGATCAGATCACCTGTATGTGCTGTGACTAAGCTATATTTGCTGACGATCAGAGTCTCCACAGACCTGAGGATGAAACTAAATGAAGTTAACTACAGGGCTTGTTAAATGGTGTCAGCTGACTGCAGATCATTGATCAACATCATGAACACTCTGGTCCTAAGAGACAAACTCTGGTTGGCTTATTTGTCAGCAACATCATTTGATCCATTCAACCAATGTTAATATAGTCTGTGAAATTGCTGAAGTTGTATTATTGCTACAGTGTGTTACTCTAGAAAATGTGAGTTTAAGCAATCTTAATAAATTACTATTGTACAGGAATAAGAGTGTTTCTCACGTGTTTCTTTACATAGTAATTGTAGCATTAACCACCCACCTTTCAGACTATAGAGTAATATTTATAATACAGTACAAGCATGATGTATTTGTCTTGTGTCTCCTGTTTCCACTCTTCAATAATGATCAGGAGTAGAAGAGTCATCTGTTTGATTGGACTTACCTGTTTCTAGTCCCTGAGTCAGACCATTCTTTACACATTCTTACAAGTCTCTTTACTGGGACCTAGAAACTCAACAAACAGAGTATAGTCCAGAGAAGCATCTGAGGACACTCTATTATTAAATGAAAAGGCCCAATGGGCCCCATTCTAAACTCAAATATCTATTGCCACAGTTTCACATAAAAGTTATGATTTCAGTGACATTTCTTAAAGTGAGCTATCTTATAAACTGTGAGACAAGTACAGGAGCCAGCAGGCTGTGTTCTGGAACTTTCCATCACATGAACCATTACAAATGGAAGAACCAATCAGATGCCTTCTGTCTCAATCTTTTTATATCTCCCTCCTTCTCTCTCCACTACATGTGACATCAACACTCTCTATGAAGGAGCAGTTGCAAGGCAATCATTCTACCATGAGACTGTGTGGCAGAAAATGTAAACAAAGAAATGAATGGACATGTTTGTCAAAGTACAACCTCTTATCTTTATATGGGAGATTTTGTCTATTAATTATGATATGGATTAATCCATGTTAGTGTGTAATTTGATCCTCCTATGAACAACATATAGTCTAGTAACAACATGGAGTCTAGAAACTACAACATCCAAAGAAGGAGCAGTTATCTCTATAAAGACACTTGGCCTGTTATTTATCTTTAAAATATTTTGTGTACTATCATTGCTATTTCCTTTAGCTAGCTAGCTACAGTTAAGCTCATTGTCATATTTTTGTTTTGTAAACATTAGAAGACATACCTCAATATTTGGTCTTCTTCTTCTCCCTCGTCTTTTCTCTTTTTCACCCTTGTACTCTGAGGCTTGTGTTTTCATCGTGTGTGGAATTTGAAAGCCTGTTGCTGAGTGTCTGCTGGGATTTGGCTCTTCTATCAACTGTGTGTTGTTCACCCAACCTGTGCTCCCACCTCTCTCTCATAAACAGTCTAGACCTGGGGCTTCACTCTACTCAAATAGTCAATTCCTCTAGAGATTCAGCCTTGCCAGCATAAAACCACTGATCAACCACTCTGGATCAGATCAGGTTCAGTGTTGACCTCTGCCATATATCTGAGCAGTTGACAGATCAGAGATCTGACCCATCAAGCAGCATTCAGACAAATGAAACTCCATCTCCCTCGCTATTTAGTAAGGTATGTGTATTGTTTAAATATGTGACTAATGCTATGCTAACATATGTTTATGAAGTCTCTGTGGTGCAATTATTGAAGAATCAGTTGGCTGTGTGACAGTTGGTGAGTTTCATAGCCCACCCCCAGGGACGAATGTTTGTGTTTAATTAACAGCTAATCACGAATCAGTAACCTGGTTTGTGATCGGAGATAAATGACAGCTCAATTTACTAATTATATGCATTGTTCACACTACATGGCTGCTCAATGTCGTTGATCAACACGTCGTGTTCCTCCGTCACTCATTTTCTTCCCTGTCAGAAGTGTTAGAATTGTTCACACTACATGACTCTCTATTACTAACGAATGTCAGACCTGCTACCGCTCTTTCTATCCAGTCAGAGCGCTACTCTCGTGTATATTCTGGTTAATAAATGAGCATTTCGATTGTTTTCTAGTGTTTACAGTGATCATGAAACAGCTCTGTGACGACAGGAGCTTTTCTTTCCACAAAGTTTATTGAAGAACATCATTTATTAAACTTACTGTGTGGGATGAGGAAAAGTCTGTGGCATTTTTCTGTATTTCAGTGAAAATATGAGTGACGATATTAATGAATATGGACCTGCTATACTTCCAAAACACACTAGACAAACCTCCTACTTTCTTTGAAGATGGATTTCAGTGATGGCTGTAAACATGCTCTCATTTGAACACTAAGCGGCAGTGGCTCATTTATTAACCAGGAATTAAAGAGAGGGTGATACAGACTGCAGTCAGCAGCAAGCTTTTCATTGTAAAACATGGACACTTTGAGCGAGCATAGCCCTCACTCAATGTTTGTGTTTACCACAGTGAAAAATAAAGAAAAAGGATTTATTTCTGTTGTTGGTGCTGCTGCGCTGCTCCTTTCAACCATGTCTGCTCTCATTGGCTGCAGTTCTTTTTACGTCAGAGTGACTGGACTGGATATTTAGCAGGCTAGATGTTTCGATTTTCATCAGCAACTCAAAGCTAGATCAGTCAGCTGACCTGATGACCTGGCGTTTTTGGTGTTCACATTGCGACAAAGGCTTCGCCGAGATGAAGAAGCGACTGCCTCACCCTGATCTGGGGGAGGGGTGTGAAAAAACTTTTACCTTGACGTGCCGGATTTGCCAGAATAATGTATCTTGATGTTCAGACACCTATCTTGAAGATTTAGAGAACCTGAATTAAAATGAGTTCCCTTAGTCAAAGGTTATAGGCAACTCTTCTAAAGTTTATTAAGACCACCAGGGAAGCTAGCAGTTAGTAGCTTCATCCAGGTCCCACTCTCGGGCCTTGCTGCTCAAATGCGAGCAGTCACTGCCTCATTTCAGTCCTTTGCAGTTTATTTTGTCTTCCAGAGCTGGACTCTTTTTCAACTCCAGCAGTTGCACCCAGTGCATTTGTCATATCAGAGCAGACTCTCCCTTTACAGGATGGAGTACAGCCTGAGTTGAATTTTCATCTATATATATCTTACCTAAATAACATGATCTGTGATCTCTAGTTCTTCTTCTATTTCTATCTGGGATCTAGTCAGACCAGGGGTCTGTTTCACAAAGCAGGTTTAGTAGAAACTCTGGAATCTATATTAGCCTGAAATAGAGGAAACTCTGGTTTTCTAGTTTTCACAAAGGGAGTGTAACTCAAATGAAGAAGGAAGGGAGTAACTCTAGCCTGTTTACTCACGGAGGAGGTAACTTAAATCTCGGTTACCATAGTAACGAACTCTGTTTAACCTTGTTAGGGACCAGGTTTTCTCAATGAACCTTGAGTTTCTCTGTCTCTGCCCTCTTTCAGCCACATTCATTCATTCATTCAGTCATTCGGCAAGTGAAGTTCTGCCGTCTGTTAAAATAAGGCAGTCCTTTTGTTACAACGTTCAGTGGACGGAAGAACGGCATTACTGCGCAGAGGAATTAAATATTCATCAGAGATTGTTATCAGATGCAGCAATGCAAGTTGTGCATTAAAATGCAGGAAACAACTGAATAAATGTCATGTATCGACATGCAATCAGTACATGTTTGTCAGGACTGGGGTTTCAAAGACAATAACTGGGGACAGAGGCGCGTGCATATGGTGCAAATAGCACATGAAACTAATTTGCATACAGACACAAGATTGTCCCTAGCTCTGCTTGACAAAAAACATTTAATATGTGAATATTGAATTCTGAATATTGAAGTGTTATTTGGTAATAAACTCAGAAACACAAGGATGAGGGTCAGGAGGTGATGATGGTTGGTTTACTTTAGTTACATGACTTACATAACAGTGGGCTGACATTTATTTCTCATGGGCTATACTGATGTAGATCCTCAACGTTAGTGTAATATAGTTTCCATTTCGTACATATCTGCATCCCCCTGTTTAGCTTAGAGCAGTCCTAAATAAGAACAGAATCGTAAGCTGTGCATATCAACAAACTACATAACTACTAAATTAACCTCATAAGATTAAGCTGGTTATCATAACATATTTCTGCTATATCTGCATCAGCAGGCATAGCTAACTCAGTTCTGATGGGACATTCTACTTCCTGCTGAACTATTTGATTTGATTCTATCTGCACATTCATTCACATGTTTACAAATCTTTTTTTTTTTTTTTCACATTAGGCAAAGGCAAATAATATAGGCATTTTGTTATTTTCTCTTCTTTCTTTTTTTATTCACCTAATGCGTTTAAGGCATACCATATCATTCACAGTACTGATAGCGTGTGTACAGGTTGTAACTGGATTAATTCAACATTATGAACATCTGATAATCATTGTCAAATGAAGGTATATTTAAGGACTTAGAAAACATTAAGTCTCTGAAAATAAGCAAAGTAATTATACTTGCTATTGGGCGTAATCCTTGAAGTGTGCCAGCTTGACCACAGCCCTCTGGCGTGTACAGACTGGCTCTTGGAGCTTTCTTGTTGGGAGATCGGTGGTTTACCTGCTGGATCCTGCCAGGATGGTGCAGTCTCTGTCCGTTCACTGTGACCCTCTTGGCGTTCACCCAGCATTTGTGGCACTGCCAGTGTGTTCTGCTCACGCGAGTTGTTGTGTGTGTGTGGTGTGTGTGTGTTGCTTGCAGGGTCCCGTTTGGAGTGTCATAATCAGCATGTGTCCATTAGGTGTCTGGGCGATGTGGCTCATCTTGGCTCCTTACACTTCTGCTGGGCTGACTGCTGGGTGCCATGTCCTTCTCTCGCTTGCTCCACACTGTATCCTGCGCGTGCTGTCCAGGCTGGAGTGGGTAGTTCTGCAGCAGCTGCGGTCGTGGTGTTCCTTCATCACAGCTGCTCTGTGGAGTCAGGTGTTGGTGTTGCTCTTTACCTGGTTCTGCTCGGCAGCAGTAGGGCTGGCAGCAGGCACACAAAGGCAGTTCTGCAGGTGAGCAGCTTACTGTCGATGGGTGTTGCTCTGACTTGCAGCAAAGGCGATGTGGAGGTCGTTTTTGTTTGCTGTGGCTGCTACAGGCAGATCTGCTGATCTGCTCTGACCTTCTTCAGATATGGGCCCGTTTCTTGCTGGATGATGGAGAGCTAGTGAAAGCGTGTGGTTCCCCCTTTTCCACAGATGCTTGGAAAGTCTGTCCATATACTGTGTGGTCGTTGTCTGTCAGGATTTCATCTGGTCTTCTAAACAGGAGCGTGTAAGATTGCATCTTTGTGTGACTGCATGGCTGGATACTGGAGTGGGCATTTCGTCAAAGTGGGTATTTGGGTATCTGTCTACAGTCAATATTAGATAGTGTGGTACGTTGATTTCAAACAGGTCAGAGGCTATGAACTTCATGGTCTGGATGGTATGTCGTGTGTGGCTTGAGAGGTTGTTTTGGGTTGGCGTCTTGGTGTTCTGCACTGTACCCACCACATGATCCAAAGGTGCTCAATGCTCGTCTAGATGCATTTGAATCAAACAGACCTTTGCACTAGTGTCTCGTGTTTCTCTGCTCTACCATAGTTTGCTGTGTATTGTGTCCCATCTGTCTACTGGGTCCTTGGGTAACTCCAGGATGAGTACCTGTATCATGCCCATAAAGATGACTCCTGGCTCAGTGAAGCTCTTATCTGGGATATGCTTGGGCGTAGTTCTCTGGGTAAGTCGCCCGATGTTTTCAGGCCATCCTGCTGGAATGTCGGATGGTCATTGCTAGTGTTGGATCGTCAACCTGGTTTGATCACTGCAGTGTTTGTTTCAAGTGAAAGATTGACAATAGCGATGGTGTGCCTCTCTGGATCTTCAAACTCTGTGTCGATGCCGTCGATCTGCTCATCCAGCGATGTTACCGTTCTCTGGGTTTGCGAGGTGACTAGAGTGTCTGCCAGGGCGATTTCAGCGATCTAGTGAGTACTGCCCTACGTAGTTTTATGTGTGAGTCTTGATCAGCATCGTTGGAGTCGAAGTGTTTGGCTCTGCAGATATTTCAGGCAGATAAACCAAGTGGCTTGTGGTCTCAAATCACCATGGGCAACTGTTACAGGTAGTGTGAGCATTTCTTTGCATTCCACCTGCTGTTGCTGCATCATCACGTTCAATGTTGTAGCTGCCGCCCGGTGCAGCGAGTGATGTAGGTCTCTAGTCGAATGCGATGAATATCCATTCTGCATAGTGCTCTGTCAAAGTACTTTTTGTGATGCATCTACTTCCAGTGTCAGGGGTGTGCTGTGTGATATTAGTATTTCAGAATCGTCCTCTGTGATGGCAGATTTCAAGTCAAACAAGCACCTCTTCAGTGTTGAAACCTCTCCACATGCGTGTAACTTTTCATGATCCCTCTCAGTGTCTTCACTCTCTGGCTTTGTGCTGTGGCATGGTGAGTTAGCATTCTGGGAATCTGTGCAGTTCGTCTTTGTTTCTTGGTGTTGGCATTTTTGAATGTCTCTAATCTTTGCAGGGTGTGGTTTATGCCTGTCAGTGTACAAGTTTGCCAAGAATGTAAATCTGGTTTTGCTTGGTGACCTGCCATTCTCTCGACTGCCCTTACCTGCCTCTGCAGCTCGCTCCCATCAGCGCAGTCAGGTTCCTGTTGTGCTCTGTGGTCTTCCGTGAGATGACGATCACTCCAGCAGATGCTGGCTGCGCCCTGAAGTCCCTCCAGGATCTGGTCCATCTTGGCCTGGAAGGTCCTGGTTGCACTCTGCCCAGAATGGCAGACCTGATTTCCAGCAAGTATCTGGGAGTGCGGAACGTTGTCAGGATTTGTGACTCTTCATCAGATGTATGGACCAGTAGCCTGCCTTCATCAGCTTGCTGAAGGCTTGCGTTTGCAATCTGGGATTCATCCTCCACGGTGGGTATTTTGTGTGGGCATCTCTTCAGGCTGGCGTTCAGTTTTGTGGGTCAAGGCATATGCTTGGCGATCCATCTTTCTTTATTGTGCTGTATGCCAAGCTGGAGCCACAGGTGGGTATGATGATCTGCGCACCTCATGACATACCTTTGACGAACTTATCTAGTTCCTTTAAGAGCTGTCTTTGATGAATGCTATTTTTGGTGGTCGATGGACCTGGTTTCAGTGTCTCTGGATTGTCAGGATGGATTTTGCAGTTCTTTGAAGTTGCCTGGCCAATTTGGTCAATTGGTTGAGGTGTATCATATGTCAGATCAGTTGTTGCAGGTGTTTGGATTTTTGTTTGGTTTCTGATGTTGTTGTCTTCTAGTGTGCACATGCAGGGTTACCAGGTTCAACAGTTCGCTGGTGGGCAACCTGATCACAGCATGGCCCAGTACATCCCTGCATGGGCCTCTTTCTTTCTACTTAGAGTCTTTTGTACTGGCGTGGGGATGGTAATAGTCCCAGAGACACCGGGATCTGCATTATTCCTGAAACCAGACAGAAAAACACTCATGCTGGTGGTTCTCAATTTCTTGTGTGCCACTCTTGCTGTTTCCGTACATTTGCCTAATGTTGCCTGATACCACTGTCGATCTTAAGGCAGAGTGTGTCATATTCTGGCTGTGGGTGGTCTGTGAACACTGTATGTCCCTCTCATCTAGTGGATTCTTTGTGATCTGTTGCTAGTGCTTTCACAGTGGTGATGGAGTCAGAGACTCTGTATATTCCTCGTCCTCGGGCTCCTCACAGTCTACAGTGTCGACTCTGGCTCTATGGTGTAGCTTGCTATCCCCTGGCTGCTGGTGTTGAGTTGTGAGTCTTTTGGTGTTGAATGGTTACTTCTTCCTGTTAGGTAGACTCTGGCTTTTGTTGGCGTCTGTTTTCTGGCACCTCGCCCAGTGTCCCCTTTGCGCTGCTGCGCAGAGCAGTGTGATGAAAATAGGCTTTTTGTGGCGGCGGTGGATGGCTTCTACGCCGGTTCAACACACGCTCCATTCATAGGTGTATGGTGTGAGATTTTCTGCCGTGTAGTCAGGCCAGCGTAGTTGCTGTTCGTTCCCAGCTGACAGCGCTTATACTTTCCTTCCCGCCCGACTAGTACTTCAGGCAAGGAGAAGCGGGGTTGCTATTGCAGTTACCGTTCTCAGTGCGTCGTGTGGGGTGCAGCTATTGAGGCTCAATCTAATTATTCAGCTGGCGTCCCTGGTGAACACATTCAGAAACTTGCTGCATTTCAAGCGCGGCGTTCTGGCTCTTGTTGCGAAGTGGAATCAGCCAGTTTCATCAGCTCTCTGTCTGTACCATCAGAAGTGAGTCTGTGTATTCTGAGTTAACATTTATTTAAACTGAACCTTAGCTTCCCCCACCTTCGTCAGGTTTCCTCTTATTCTCCTCACTGAGACAGCTAGCATTCAGTCTCTTTGGTCCCTTCATCTCCTATTCCCTGGCGACATAGCTTTCAGCTTTCTTAGCGTCATCCTCTATTTCCTCATCTTCTAGGTATAAACACATTTTCTGTTTAAAGAGGGTGCCTCGCACTCAAATCCGAATTAGGACAGTTCATAGTTGGCAGATGTGCTTGAAGCCATTCTTGGCGTTCTCTGGTCTCGGCGTAAACTGTTATTAACCCTTGGCTTGATCTGGCTGGAATCTCTCACCCATCAGGCGAAAAAATAATTCATCTCGGATTGTTTCTCTGGGAACCATCACAAAGCGATGTTTCATTGTCTATGTCAAACTGTTTCTAGCTGCCACCATGAGGTGTTATTGTATCTAAACTCAAACACAAGGATGAGAATTACGGGAGATGTTGTTGTGGCGGTTCAGTTTGTTTACTTTAGTTACACCACTAACCTATAACAGTAAAACTGTTATTTTCTAGCGGGCATTATACTGATGTACATCACTCCAGCGTTGAGTGCTAATACAGTTCCATTTCAATACATATCACAACAAATATTGGACATTGTGAGCTCAGAAAACATTTTGGTAGCCATTAAGTCAGAATTTGTTAACAGACATCCATTCAAACAGTTTTCCTCTGCAATATTATTGTGATTGCAAAAGGACTACATTTAAACTACGCACTGACCACAGGCAGCAATGTTCTCCCATGCGTCTCTCTCCCTCTTGCAACTGCAGCAGGGTTTCACTTCTTTCTAAAATATGTGTTCATTAAAGTTTCCAATTCAAGTGGGATGAAAAAGCAGCCCTCAGTTCTCCGTTGCCATGACTCTCAAAGTGTCACCATTCAGACTGTGACACACACTTGCTCCTTTCCTCTCTCACCTGCCACACCTGGTATTTGTCACACATTACACCTCTATATGAGCAGTGGGACGTGTAGCATAAGACACTCTGGAATCACAGAGCTTGTGGGCTTGTTGCACTTCAGCCAATCAGAAAATAACATACTGTGACACATCAGCCAATCAGAGAACACACTGCTACATCTCTGAGTTAAATCTGGAAACAGATGTTTAATTTTTTGAATAGCTGTTCAATGTGGGACAGTGGATAGTGAGCATGTTTAACAAATCTGTTGAAAAGTTAAAATTGTGTTTCTCAAATGTATTTTTAATATGTTTGTGTTCAAAAATATCTTTAAAAACACAAAGGTGTTAAATGTTAATGTTAAATATGAATTCAGAGAAGCATTTAAGCTATGTTTAGATGTTTAAAAGTGGTGGGGCGCAGGTGCTTTTAGTTCTCTTGGGGAGGCTCACTATCCCACACTGAAAACCTCTGATTTAGATAATACTACCTGAGCACAGATCTATGGTGACACATGGAAACAGATGATTGGTTGAACTCTTTAAAAACAGGTAAGTCATGTGAGCCTCTTGGACCATGTGCAGAATAGTCTGTTCAGAGACCTCATGTCTCTCTCTTATCCATGTTGTTTCACCTACAGTGCCATAGCCATACCCATAATGCCTTACCCTGAAACTTTAGTCACTTCATAGCCTGTTCCCACTCTCTTAATCTCATATAAACCCTTACATGGCATTATATTGTACCCATATATAATATACACAAAGTATATAACATACACAAAACACTGTGTTCTGTACTTGTGGGTTGAATCCTGTACTTTTACACAGACAAGTTGTGGTTCAGTCCATGGACTGGTCATCAGGGCTGTATGCAGCTTAGCTTTCACTAGAACTGGTACTCCTAAATGAAAAAATTAGGAGCACTATGGAATTTAGTAATAGCCACAATTTTATTATAAACACTCAAATCACGTACACAGTAACACACACGTGCACATACATATAAACACAGTGCCACAGGTCTTCTACAACCTCAATTACAACACAGAGAACATCCCTGTCCCACATCTTTTGGAGGGCCCACATTAGCGTTATGGTTGCCTCAGAGGAACAGTTGTAAAGTGTAAAGGCGATATAAATGCAGTATATTGATTGTGTGGTTTAAATAATAGCAAATAACTAACTGTGACTTTATAAAGTATCCATATATTTTAAATATAACTAGGCTAAATGTTTCTAATCAGCAACTGTAATATTTATAAACAGTGAGAGAGTCACTAATATCTCATAATAAGATGTTAGTAAAGTTTATAAGACTAAAGATTGAACACGTCAAGATAACTCATTGTCTTCTGCATAAAGCTAGTCAAACTTGCATTGATTTCTTCCTTGCTACATACAGTCAGTGTTGTGCCAGTTCATATTTAAAGAACAAGCTTAAGTTCAGTTCACACATGTAAAATGAACTTTATTTTACAATAGTTCCCTTTTTAAAAAACAGAACTTGAAGAACAACTCAAAGATAACTTCTGATCCCAAAAATGTGAACTAGTTCACGTTGATGGTTCACTTTCTTTAAAAAAGAACTAGGTTCACAGTTCTAAAAATAAATGATTCACTGTTCGACTTCTTCCACATTTTAAATAAATCAGACACTTATATGTGTCACTCAAGTAGAACCTCTTTCTTAATTCATCGGCTATACAAATCACTGCCACTCAAACTAATCATCGTTTCAATAGAATCACAAGTGCTGGCACCTGGTTGGTGCCCAACAGTTTAACTCAGCGGTCGGCTTTGCGACACTTTTTAATTTTATTTTGATACGGAGACAGCGCCAGGCTGGCTCTGAGAGCACTGGACTTTGTCTCCACTTCAGCAGTCTCCTTTTCGCTCTATAACACTGGCTTCAGCATGTGGCCGTACTGGACTGTCACAGTGACCGTCATGGTGTTGCCATAAACAGTGTCATGAAACCTGGCTCACTTTGTGGGAATTTCTGATGACGTGAACAGTTCATGGCAGCGTTAACGTTCACATTCGCTGATTATGAAAACTGAGCGTTCAGTTCAATGAACGCATTCATGCACAACACAGCATACATTATGTCAAAATAAAGCCTTATGTTAACAAACAGAGTTCTATGAACAGCCAGACAAAAAGACTGGTGGGCTTTTATTTTTGAGGTAAAATAAATAACACTTAGCTCTCTGTCAGAGAACCAGGCGCTGTGCAGCGGAGGGAGGACAGAGAGGGTGACTGAACAGAGTAGATTAAAATGATGATTTTTATTTGTAACCGTTCCATCATGTTGATACTTTTAATACTTGTAACAATAACTATCATCTTACATTTAGTTTTTATACTACTTGGCTGACAGTGTCTCTAACTCAGATCAACGATCACTAACTGCACTGTGTAATATGTGTCATTACTTTTAGATCTAAAATGAAAATTGGGCCTTGGGTTCAACCATAACTGTTGTGAAACTACTGACTTGTGGAATTTGTATACAGATGCACAAAATTTTTACCTCTTTGATCCACTGTATGGATTTATTTTAGGAGCAAATGCCAAATGAAAGGAGCTGAAATCCGTACTCACCGTGTGCCCTTTTATTTTCCACTTGCACTGTAATCTATTTTTAGGCGCATATGCAGTAAAATACTCACCTGACTACTATCATCCATAACTGAATCCATCCTCAATAGACAGTCTATTGCTCATTATATCAAAAACATACTAATGTTGGGTCCCAAATCTAAACTTCACTCTTATCTGTGTTCAACCTGAATAAATATCTTCTCTGACCAGTGACTATGAAACAGTATGAAGAACAGAGCGGAGGCGTGGGATTTTCTCTAAGCTTTCCTGAATAGTACTTTATTAACACAATTTCTCACAATGATTTAATAACTACTATATTTCTGTGCTATATCTAAATATCTATTTAATACTGAATCATATTTTCTTTTTCATATAATCCATACTGTCAATACAAATTCACAATACATACAAATGTCTTTTGGCATCACTTTTCCTAAGATGTTTAAAGCTTTACCAATTAGCATTTATTGTTTAGAAAACCTCTCTTAATCAAACCTACTGGTTAGCATTTAATGACCACTGGGAAAACAACGCATAGATCACCCAAACAAATGTGTGTGTCTCTCTCTATCATACACCAACTGTACATTAAAATACATCCAGCGACTTCACTCAAAATCAGGTGGCTTTCCACATAACACCTAACAGGATACTATGGTAGCATAGTGAAATACTGTACCGCCAACTAGCTTAACTAACACATGTAAGAACGGAGCCCAATGCTAGTGATGTACAACGCTAAGCAGTAACACATTACCGCCATAGCTGTAACTCAGAACACTGTATTTATTCAACTGGCCTGATGGTTTTCTACATTACTGCCTCAGTTCTGTTCTCAAACCAAACATGTTTGTTCACATGCTAGTCACTTAAAATGGTGTTGTGCTTCACAAACCTGTAAAACAGTATGAAGGAACAGAGAGCAGGCGTGGCGTGAGTTTTCTCTTCAGCTTCCTGAATACAATGAGAGCAAGCCTGCCTCCCCCGTATTCCTGCACCACTGAAGCTATGCCACTGTCTCATACTGCCCTACTGTTATGGAAACACATAGCAACTTCACATTCCCACAATAATACCTGTGACTGTGTTCTAAATAGATAATCCATGGCTGAAAATTAAATCAATAAGAAAAATAATAATAAAAAATCAATACCCCACATGTGACCTCACTGAGTGGCGTCACAACTAATCATGCTTCATTATTACTGGAACAGTCAGCTCAGCTCCTCCAGACTATTTCAAACAAACTATTTCAAATTTTAAAAAGTTTACATGTGAAAACCAGACGTGAGATTTACAAAAAGGTTTCCAACTCTTTGCATAAAGGGATCAGAACAATGGGACTATCGCTTCATAGCAGCCAAGATAGAAACTAAACTATTGTGGAGAATGTGGACATTAATCCACTACCTCTCGCATGAGTAAGCGAGCACTCTACCATTTGAGTTAATTCCCTGTATGAAATGCTGCATGTAGCTCCATGTAGATCATCTCATCCCATACTTTTCCAGACTCTTGAAGGTCTCCTGGATCAGACATCTACTGTAATTCATCAGATACAGTAGAGCGAGGTGGCTGAGATCAATAATGCTCTCAAGTTCAAATTCCATCGTTGTTCCAGAAAAACACTTTGAGTCTGCAAGTTGGCGTGTTGGAGGTGATGAGCTGCCAAACATTGTGCCTCCACACAAGTTTACATGGTTGACTCCATGCACTGCTAATCTGTTGTCCTGCTGGACTGCTAATTCAAGGTTCAGAGTCTTTATTGTCATTATGCATAGAACAAAATTTTGGAAGGAGTCTCTGGCTTAAGGCACACATGAATAAAGAAATAAAAATAAAGATATTGAAAGAGAGACGCGGTGGTGTAGTGGTTAGCGCTGTCCCCTCACAGCAAGAAGGTACAGGGTTCGAGATCCGGGGCCTTTCTGTGTAGAGTTTGCATATTCTCCCAGTGTCTGCGTTGGTTCTCTCTGGGTACTCGGCTTCCTCCCTATCAAAAAACATGCATGGGGATTAGGTTAATTGGCTAATTTAAATTGACCGTGGTGTGAGTGTTTGTGTGTCTCTATGTGTCCTGTGATGAACTGGAGACTTGTCCAGGAGTGTCAGCTGCCTTTCACCTAAGACAGCTGTGACTAGAGCTCCAGCCACAGCAACTGAGGCGGTGTCCTTTTCTCTGTCGGAGGCAGAAATCCTCATGGAGGTTTAGGAGGAGGTAAGGACCAAATCAAAAAGGAAAGAAAATACCACTACGGATTTATAAAACAAGGAGAGAAAAAGAGGCCAAAATACTACAGACCTCCTGAATATGTAACAGTGTGAAACATGAAACATCACAATTACAATTCAAATAGGTCATTAACATCTGTGAAAACCTAGATTGTCAGAACCAGGTGAAAATGTGAGTGAAACCACCTGCAGATGTGAGTAAATTGTGTAATGTAACTCCATCAGTTATATATATATATATATATATATCGTATATATATAAATGATATACAGTATATACAGTATATACATTCATTGACATCAATATTAATAGAAAAATATGCTTGATATGCGATCAATATTTTCACAGAACTTCACTGCAAGAAACTAATGTGACTCTGCCAGCTGGATGTTGTTCTGCCGAGCTCCACATCTGAACTTCGCACCCGATGGGAAGGACTTCAAGGAGCAAAAAATGACTGAGCCAATCAGGATCGCGGTCGGGATTTTCACAGATGTGGCGTGGATGTCGGCTGTTCTGTTTGGTTTTCCCTGCGTCATGCTCTCATTGCATCACGAGTTGGTTTTAATGCTGAATGGTTGAGTAGCACATCATTAAAGATGATGGACAGGTGGTTTATTAGCTGCGGTGCTAACCGAGTTGCGAGCTCTAGAGGCCTGCTTTGTAAACATGGGCCCATACAAATATGCTTGGCTACACGCAGAAGGTAGCTCAGGTACCTCTGGTAGCTGCAGTGCTAACGTTACAGGACATGTTTACAGTAAACTCACAGTAAACAACACAAAATGAAATAATTTACAGCTCCATGGTTGTAGCTGTGTCCCGGACAGTTTGTGCCCGATCCATGCTTCATCTTCAGGGCCTTACTGTGTTCTCCTGTGTCTGTGTGGGTTCTCTCCTGGTACTCTGACTTCCTCCCACCATCCAAAATCATGCATGGGGATTAGGTTAATTGACTAATTTAAATTAACCGTAGGTGTGATGTGAGTGTGAGTGGTTGTCTGTCTCTATGTGTCTGTGATGAACTGGAGACTTTGTCCAGAGTGTACCCTGCCTTTCACCCTAAGACAGCTGGGATGGCTCCAGTCCCCAAATAACTTACATGTTGATGTATCAACATTAATACTCCAATAATATAATATATGATACAGTATGAATGGAGCAGGTACTTTAAAATTGAGACATTTTGTAGAACAGTGTTGTATTGACAGCTAACAGACCATTGGTGAAATGTGTTTTAGATAATAATAATAGCTGGTTAATGAGTGCTTTACTTTATGTATTTGTGTACTTACTTGATGCGATACTGATGGATCAGCTAGCTCAGTTTATCTTCACTTTCTCAGGTGAAATGACAGCGTGTCTTCTGTTAAACACTTCGAGTTGTGTTCCGTTCTGTTCTAATCTGCTTTGATCTGTATTCTAATCTCTTTGATCTGTATTCTAATCTGCTTTGATCTGACTGTACCTTCTTTATCATTTGCC
>JAQQSB010001961.1:0-30784 GCA_029721515.1 Synanceia verrucosa | reverse complement strand
CTGTTAATGTGGATCATGGCGCGATGTGGGGACATCTCTTGCATTCTACTGTATACATACTGTATGCTGTTACCAATCCATTTCTGCACTTCTAGCTTTTTAATATATGAACTGGTGCCAACACTTCCTCTTGACCAATATATTATTATAATTTATAATAATAACAATTATGATAATACAATCGTCATTACAATTTTTTAAGAGATTATACACTTCTCATGCTTTTCTTGTATAGACAGTTAAAAGTGGCTATCAAACGACCCTATTTAAAGGTACCAGAATACAGGAAAAAGACATCTACTCTCTTGTAGAACTCTCTGTGGTAAGAGGATCAATTCCTCCCCTGAGACCTTGTATACTTTTCATAGATATATTGACAATACTATTAATTCAGCATGATCCTGATCCCACCATCAAATGGTTATGGGAATACCATAATTTTAAATTTCATTATGCTATCTTGCTGTTGTGCCTTCATTTTAAATTTTCTAAGCAAAAACTATCCAATAATCCAAGGAATTGTTGGGCTGTATGTTGTATCTCCGCCATTTATGTCTGGATGTTTTTTATAACTATATCAGTCTTTTTGTTTTATTTTTTCATTTCTAGTTCTTTGAACATATTCAAAATAAAGTTTAGTTAAATTCTATTTCCCTTTACTTTTTCTTATTCCTTTCAGCTGAGGGTTTGGGATGCTGTTCCGGGTCCTTACCCTGCAAAAGGAGGTTTACTACAGAGAGTCAACCCCACTCAGCCATTAATACCAAAAAAAAAGAAAGCACCACATACAGACACCTTTTCCTCTGTTTGGCCAAAAGAAAAAAACTATAACGCCACAAGTCCATCTCAGAAAAGAGCCTTGAAAGGGCAGGATTAGGAGAAAGGAAAATCACATCCCCAAATAAGTTTATGCAGTATGCCCTTTGTATATGTCAGTTGTGCTATTTAAAATGTCAAAGTTTGGTCAGCTAGCTAATTTGATGGATTCTGCATTCATCAACATCTAAGTAGCACTTTAGATCTTCAAGTAGCTACTCATAAAATCTACCCCCAAGCTTATGACATGTGTAAAATTTAAAAATACACATAAATGTTAAGCTTGTCATTGTTGGAAATTATAATTTTTTGTATGTACTTCTCCCATGTATATGTACACAATACACTGATGTCTTTGAAACATGTCGTATGTAAAACATGACCAAAGATTAGAAATATTTGGAGCCGAGAGAGAGAGGGGTTTTGGGGATCGGACATGCACATGTATGCATCAAGCTCCATCTAATGATGCGTTTGTATATGTGTATCCATAGAAAACTTTAATTCCCTATAAATGATCAGCTGATATCCGATGCAAAGTGTGTTTCTGCATGTTGTGTTGTGGCATGGTGCGGCTTCACTGGACCATGAAGTCCTGTGAGGTCAGATTATTGTACCTGACCTTTGTTTCATTAGTAAAACCATTTTACACACTGTGACTTAACTTAAATGTATGATAGTCACTGTAATTCATCATCTGTGTACCAACTAGCACCAGGGGTGAGTTACATAAGGCAATGACAAACTCCTGGTTCACAGCCAAAACTCAGATGGCTGTGGTTGCAGAGGGAGGAGATGTTTAAGAGTGGGGACAAGAAGAGGAGCTGTACTGCTCGATTAGTAGCCCAAATGCACAAAGTTTATTGAAGAACATCATTTATTAAACTTGTGGGATTAAGAAAAAGTCCCTGGTATGTTTTGTATTTCAACTGTAAATATGAGTGACAATATTAATAAATGAACTGATATATTGCCTCCCAAATGACTAGAACAAAGCCTCCTCTACGATCTTTGAAGATGGATTTTATTGCCCATTAGTTTACTTCTGGATGCTGCCACTTGTTATTGGTATGTGTTGGCATATATTTGCCGCTGGCTTATAAAGACTTTATTGCCGACTCCATGATCCCTGTTGATACAGATAGATGACCAGAGTATGTTGAGTCTGTTTAGTGCGGGAATACAACCTTATTTTCGTTATCCATTTGTTCTGTTTAAAAAGTCCGACATTTCATGCACAGAGATGCTCCGTCAGAAAGCGGCTGCTGTGCTGGATAAACGTTAGTGGATGGAGGCAGTGTTGAAACACAGTAACTAACATGTGTTGTGGAAATATTCTGTCAGGATGGTCTAATCTCCACAGGGTTCTTTAATTACACAAGGAATGAGTAACTTCACTGATTCAGTTGCCCAAAAGAGTTGCTTTAATATCTGTCTGCAGAACAGAGATGAGAATTCAGACACACATACAGGGAACTCTGCAGTGAAAGAACCCATCCTGAATGTAAGGAAAAAAACAACAATATTTATGCACTACTGAGTACATACATGCTTACGTAGGAGGTTCCTGCTGACAAGCACACAAAGCCATAGTGATAAGCTTGAACATGCTGTATGTTTTATCATTGTAGACCCAGAGTCCACAAGTCTATCAGGCCTGATGTTGAGGAAAAGACACACACTGTTCTCTGTAGAAAACTAAAACAAGATGAATCTCCTCCAGCTGACATCATCATAAGAGAGTTCACACATATGAACAGCTTATACAATCAGCTAAATTTCCATCACATTCCCTCCTTTGTATCCTATAGGAACAACTAAGTAAATACAAAGTTGTTACAGAAATCATCATCAAACATCAGATTGAACCTTTTGCAGGGTCTGTAGATCAAACATCATTAAGATGCTCAGTAACAGAGAAAAAAAGTTGCATTTGTTCCTTATAGAATAGAACTCTCTGGCTATAGCCACAGCTGAGACCAGACAGAACAGGGATTGTAGAATTACACAAGTGATATTACATTACTGTATATTAATCAGTACAGATAACAACCATCTTCCTAAAACAGATTGAAAGAAAGACTCAGAGTGAGAACCTGTTCCCGGGCCTATACACTGGGCCATTCCGGGCAGTCGCCTCCAAGTCATTATAACTTTATGATTCTCAAATGTCACTTAACTGTAAAACAAACAGATCCAATGCATCTCAGTTCCTTCTCAGAGGTCACACCTCCAATGAATGGTTACACACGCAAATTCAGGCGAAAACCCTTTTCTAGGAAAAATTCCTGAACTGACCCTCTCATGGAGCCCAGAGAGAAAAACCCCCATCGGTGTCAGATGAGGGAGAAACACCTCCGTGGTCTCCATGGGAACGATCACCATTCTGGGCTTGCAGTGAACCTGGTTGTAACACAGAATATAAACAGACATTAGAATCATCATAAAGGCATTATAATCACATGAATATTTATGAAAATGTTGAAAAGTTGACTGTATGCTGGTGCAGATGTCTTTAGAATTTCTTTTGTTTCTTGTCCGCGCTAAGTTCTGGCATCATGGTTTCGTTGGAACAGAGCGCTTACTTTCACCATCTGTTCAGTTGGTGACTTTAGCACGTCACATGTAGCAGGGAGCGCTTTACCTCCTCCTGATGATATCGTGGATCTCCAGGTGGTGGGATCAGTTGGAGCTGCTGGGTACTTTTGCAGTGGGGCGGTATAGATTCATGGGCTGCTCTTTCTTTGCAACCTTCACTGCTGTGTGTGTCATGAGGAGGATCTGGAACGGTCCTTTGCCAGCGTCTGTGTTTCCAGCAGACACTTGTTGTCTCAGTGATGGCTCCCTTTTTGACATCATTGCTCGTCAGTCAGATCCTGGTGGTAGGATGGACAATCCCTCCATTGGCTGGACGCTGGGCCATCTTCTCCTACAGTTGAAATCAATCTGACCCCTTTTGAGGTACACTGGTTAAACTGGCTGTCTGTATCCTGGATGTCTCATTTCCACCTGCCTCCAGTGTGTCTGCAAGGTAAAATACAATAATGGCAAACAACACAACAAGCAACAATAGCAGACATAGGTATAAAACAAACCATTAAGTGTTATTTTTACTCAAGACTTTCCTGCTTTAATTTCAAAATTAAAGCCCTTAGGATGCTTTTTGCCTGTTGATAGAACTGTGTTTATTAACATGGAGACCCTTCACTTTGACATACCGTATGCTCATAGACAATAAATAACACTCAAGTGCAAACCCGACTAACCCCATGTAGAAAGACAATGAGCCAGCCCGATGTATAGAGTTTATTCTGAAGGACCAACTGTATGATATCTGCGTTCAAACTTCAGTTGCTGTCCTTCTGTAAACCTCAAGTACCAACATCTCGCTGTGTGATATTAATGAGATATAGTGACCTTTGCTGCTTTTAACACTACAAGCTGTATATCAGAAACATTTAGCCTAGTTATGCTTAAAACATATGGAGAGTTCAAAGTCATTAACAAAACCCAATACATATCCATCAACGCTTAATGTGGCTTCGGCTGAAATGGAGTTTGAAATACTCCTGTTCTAGTGGATATGGAGGCTTTACCACACTGATTCAGGTGGTACCTCAGTGTGTCCTCTATCCAACTCCGGAGGGTCTCACACCCTTTTACCGAATGTTGTCAATCGTCACCCTCTGTTGTCACTCTTTTCCTGTACCTGTATGGAGAGATGCTACCAGTACAGTTAGTGCAACATTAGTATGACACATGATCAAGTTTTGTGAGGTCTAGAGGCGTCCCCTCTGAGACCCACTATTGCCAGGACCCTCAAGCGTGTCCTGTGCAAAAGTTCGAACAGTAAAAACCCTATACTGTTAAAGTTGGTGGAGGCTCTGATAGACATCAAAGCAATAAGCAAGGCCTCAACTCAGATTAATTTACGGAATCTGCAAAAGATTTTTGCCAATTTTACTCTTTAAAACTTGACCTTGGGCCTGCCAAACCTAGGTAGATAGTGATTCATTAAAAACCCTACGAACTGCAATATACAATGTGCTGATTAACCAAAAAGAGTCAGTTCACTGTAAGAAATGATCTCTGTGGTCATGTAGATCTGAATTAATGTATTAGGTAAAATACATTCAATATGATTGCATTTGGATTTTGAAGCTATATATTTGCTGTGTACATGGATGTGGAGCAACGCTGCCTAAAGCACACAAAATGAATTGCTAATAAAATTTTATTTGAGTATTTCTTAAGTTCTGTTACTTTCTGGGCCATAGGGCTAAATATTCTTAAAAAAGGGAAAAAAATATTTAGACTAAATTCAGTGCATTTATTATGATTCAAATTAATGCGCAGATTAATGTAGATGACTATTACACAATTATATATATCACTGACACATAGAATTAATTCTATTAGTAGTATTTCCACATTAGGGAGGTTTATCTTTTTCAAATCAACAACTCAATATTCTTGCTGAGGTTATAATCAATTATGTACTGTTTTTTTTTGTATTTGAATCTACTCAATGGATAACTATTAAAGGCACTATTTAATTAATTATTTACTCAATACCCCGAACCTTTGTGAAATCTAATAAACAATATTGCTTGTCTGTTACCTCATTTATATTGAGTAAATAGAACAGTGTGTGTGTCTTTTCTTACAGTGTGCATATACAGTCTACAATCTGTCCCTGAGCTGCTTTAAGTGCTTCAGCTAATGCTTTCTAGTCCTGCTCTCAGTGCTGAGGGTGAAGTCTGTAGTCTGTCAGAGGTCACACAGTCACATACAGTAGTCATTTCCTGTTTGGTACTAAATACAGCATATCCTGTCTGTAGTCCATTTTGTGGGTGCCCTAAACAACAAACATCAGTAAATACTACAGTTCTTGTGTCTGGATGATTAAAGTTCATTCTGTAAATCAGCTCTCAGTTTAATATTAGGCTATGTGTTGTCAGTACAGTCAGTGACTTCTGATATCTGATTATGTGTCCTGTCTTTTGTGAGATGGCTTTTGCTCCTTCCAGCATGTCGTGTGCATGGTATGTTATCATATCACAGTGTCTGATTTGTACTGTAATACATCAGTACCTGCCTGTCCCCCCTTTTTTTTTTTTTTTCCCCAGAAACATCCAATGAAACGATACCTAATAATCAAGTGTATCTATACCTGCTGACCTTCTGAATGTGAATGAGAACACATCTCTAATCTCAGGTCTTCGAGTGAGACAGAAAAGGCTTGCTTGTTTTATCACATTATCAAGGTTGGTTTATTTATAACCAATTAAAAACAAACAGCCATGATTGAGGACTGAAGTAGAGCACATAAAGTCAGAAAATGTTTAACATTACCATCATAGAATCATATTCACTCCTTTAGCATTTCCCCTTTGACATGGTTTCTCCATACCAATCAACAGAAGTAGGAAATGCAAATCCTGGGCATTAAACAGCATCCATCAGGCTGTAACCAATCACTTTGCAGACCCCCAAACTGCAAGTGACCACCACCTTTAGGCACCACACAACCAGGTGAGAGACAGTGGTGTCCCCCCTTTGAGAGCTAAATCACAGGTGGGCAGTTCTTCATTGCATGTTCAGTAGCATCCCAAAGTATGTGAGCGACCATGTGTAAGCTGGTCTTCATTGTAAAGTATCAGCAGCAAGTTTATTCTTTCATTAAATAGGTATGTGGACATGATAATAATGCAATAGTGATTGATTTCATTTAATATAGACAGAACCAAACCTTTATTTATTTATTTATTTATTAGCCTAACTGATAGCATATCAGGGGCCTTAAGTTTCAGCAATCAGAGGCATCTGTGCTGGCAAATGCTGACCTGTGGGTTTCCTGCTTTTGGTATTTAGTTTGCTCGCTACCAATTGGGCCTGAAGTTGGGCCATCAAATCTATTAATAGATAGTTATCGTTCTCACCAGGCAGAGGGAAAAAATGAGTGTTTGATCATGGGAAAGAGGATGATGCTAGGTGTGGGAGTGTGTTATCTTGTGTCTAAGTGGCTATGTGGAATGGTGTGGAAAATGTAGTGAAGCACCCTTTCTCTCATACCATTAGTTTGTTTAGGGTCTAAGTTATTCTTCCCTTTGTATAGAAGTCTGAATTTGACTGATTTCTTGTGAGGGTCTGAGCATTTAGCTTAAAAGTTCATAATCGCTTATAAGCTTCCTCTCTGTATTTTTATCTTCTCTGTGTCCATCTGCCTCTCCCTCTGTGTCTGTGTTCATTAGAGTCAGCCTGTCAGTCTTGTATCATCTTATACTTAAACTCTCTCAAAAGTAGTAGAGCATCATCCCCTGGGAAATCAAATCCTTTATTTATTTATTTATTTATTTTTTTAACAAAAATTTCAATTTATCCACTACTTTCCTGTTTTTCTTATGGTATTTGGGATTAATGCTCTCCTAAATACACACAAAACTACTCCTTCTCACAAAATTTTGAACTTGCCTGCTCCTCTTTAATCGCCATAATTTATGGATCTCTACATTCTGCTGTGTTATAAAAACACTACACACGCATTAATAATTTCAAGTGTAAGGGAACTTAATGCCCTGTTAGGAGACCTAGTCAGCAAGCTTCTCTACAGAAAGTCCTGGTGACTATACTGCGGCTGACTACTGGGGGTCCTAACCCAGTCTCACTAACAGTTTTAATACACCTCCAAATTATGCACCAAAATCCACCCCAAGAGTAATACTCTACACTCATTCTTCAGTAGTTTTCTTTTCAATCTGCCTCCTTTTTCTTTAACTCTTGGGAAGAAAGCACTCCAGCCCACATAACTTTCAAAGTTCCAACACGTGTATCTTATTCTTCTTCTTTTTCCTCTTTTCGTGCATGATATTCTTAGGTGAGTACTTCAGCCTCCCTTCTCTCATTTCTCTTATTTAATTTCTTTTACCATTAATATAATATTTATTGACTCACTCTTTAGACTTAAACATCATCTACACCAGACATCGCTTTTAGTTATACTCAAGTATATGCACAATTCTAGGCTGAAAAGGTTTGTGCTACCTTTGAGCTTTTCAGGCGCTCTGTGATGGTCTGGGTAGATGAGGGTAACGCTGTGATATCTGACTCTCTTTAACCCTTTCGAGAAAAAAACACATTTGATTCCATTTTTGTTCCTCAAAGCAGCTTTACTTTACTCCTTCTCAAGTTCCCTTTAACTTGTAGCTTTAACTAATTTCTCTGCTAAATGTTCAGTCAAACATTGGAAGATACTGCACACTATCTTCCCCTATATATTTTCTCTTCTTATGGTCTCCAAGCAATAGGCCTCTTCTGCCGGTACTCTTCAGCAGGAGGTCTGCTTGGTTGGTGGTTCTTACAAGGTTTTTTTTATTTTTTATTTATTTTTTTTTTTAAACTGCTCGCTGCTTGCCGAAGCTCACACACAATTTTATCTATGCTCTTAAGCCCAAGTCAAGCTCACGTAATTTTATTCATGGGTCTTCTTGCCGAAGCTCACGCTATAATTTTACTCCATGCTTTGCCTAAGCTCACGCATAATTTTATCTGGTGCTCTTGCATCGAAGCTCACGCACTTTACCTTAGTGTTCTTGCTAAAAAGCTCACATTAAATTTTATCTCCAGTGTTCTTGCTAAAAAAGCTCACCAATTTTATCTCAGTGTTCTTGCTAAAGCTCACACAATTTTGTCTCAGTGTTCTTGGCTAAGTAAAGCTCTACACAATTTTATCTCAGTGTTCTTGCTGAAAAGCCTGCTACACAGTCTACAAGCAAAACTCCACAGAAATGACAAAATAATAAAAAAAAGAACAAAGAAAAAAGAAAACACCTGTTCTTGTTTTGCCGCCTTCGAGTCCTGACTCGGTATTTTCTCCAACACTCCTATTGTAGATAGGACACAATTCTTATCTCCACAATTATCTTAAGAGAAACAGAGGTGATTTAGTTTGTATTTAAAATTAGTCCCACAATTTACTCCTCTTTCTTAGGAGCAACAGTACTGGACCTCAGAATCAGGAAGAGATGATAATAAATGGAATGTAAACCATCTCACCAAATGTTGTCCTTGTGCAAATCGTAGCAGAGTCAGTCACAGGCCCCAGATTTTGGGTCCCCGCCCTCGGATTTTTGTGAGGCGAGAACGGGTTCGGCCAACCCAGGTCAAAAATCTCAGCCCTCAACGACTGGGTCCGACGGACTCTCTAACGAGTCCTGTAAAATTCTGACACCAAAAATTGTTGTGGGAAATATTCTGTCAGGATGGTCTAATCTCCAGCAGGGTTCTTTAATTAGCACAAGGAATGAGTAACTTCACTGATTCAGCTGGCCCAAAAGAGTTGCTTTAATATCTGTCTGCAGAACAGAGATGAGGGAATTCAGACACAGCACAGAACTCTGCGAAAGTGAATACCCATCCTGGAATGTAAAGGAAAAAACAATATTTATGCACTACTGATACATACATGCTTATTTGAGTTCCTGCTGGACATAATAATTATTAGACCATAGTGATAAAAATCGAACATGCTTGTATGTTTTACTGTAGACAGAGAGTCCACAAGTTCATTTATCAGGCCTGATGGCGAGTGTGAAAAGAGCACACACACTGTTCTCTGTGAAAACTAAAACAAGATAACTTCCAGCGACATCATCATGAGTTCAGACATAACAGCTTATACAATCAGCTAAATTTCCATCACACATGTTAAACGATCATTTCACAGTTCCCCCCCCCAACTCCACCAAGTCCACCAAACCCTGTAGCTCCACCTAAAAACTCTCAATCTGAAAAAGGTGTGATTTTTGGCAAACACAATGCAGCAGCATTAGCGATCTGTTTTTGCTGCCGGGAGCTGCTTGTTAGCTCTAGCCTAGCTGATTAGCCTGAGGCTAGCCTTAGTAGTTCAGAGCGCGTATTTAGCTTTGAGTTCAGTGGGTGTTCCATAAATCCAATGTGGGTCAAAAATGATAATAGAAGGTACAGTATTAGATTCAAAGCAGATTAGGAATACAGATCAAAGCAGATTAGAATACAGATCAAAGCAGATTAGAACAGAACGGAACACAACTGAAGTAAGTTTAACAGAAGACACGCTTGCTCATTTCACCTGAGAAAGTGAAGATAAACTTTTGCTTTAGCTGATCCATCAGTTATCGGTGACTCAAGTAAGTACACACAAATACATAAAGTAAAGCACTCATTAACCAGCTTATTATTATTATTACCAAAACACATTTCACCAATGGTCTGTTAGCTGTCAATACAACACTGTTCTACACAACATGTCCTCAAATTTTAAAGCACCTGCTCCAGTTCATACTGTATCATATATTATATTATTGGAGTATTAATGCTGATACATCAACATGTGTAAGCTGTATTTGGGGACTGGAGCCTATCCCAGCTGTCTTAGGTGGAAGGCAGGTACACTCCTGGACAAGTCTCCAGCCCATCACAGGACAGAGAGAGACAGACAACCACTACACTCATCATTCACACCTAAGCACTTTAACAGTCTACTAACTCAATCTCAGCAAGATTTTTCATTTTGTGGGAGGAAGTCAGAGCACCAGGAGAGAACCCACACAGATAACGGAGGCACACATTGAAAAGGCCCTGGAAGATGAAGCACGGATCACACAAACCTGTCCTACATCACAGCACAACCATGGTTGTAAATTATCCTATTTGTGTTGCTTTACCAGTAGCTCTACTGCAAACATGTCCCTGTAACAACAGCACTGCAGCTACCAGAGGTACCGGAGTCACTCTTCTGCTGTGTAGCCAAGCATAATTTGTATGGGCCCATGTTTGCAAAGCAGGCTTTAGAGTTCCGAACTCGGTTCAAGCAGGCACCGCAGCTAATAAAATCCACCTGTCCATCATCTTTTAATGATAAAGAGCTACTTCAACCAGTCACATTGGGAAACCAACTCGCATGGCCACATGAGAGCTGCATTTATGGAAAACCAATAACAGCCTCGAGATCCACGCACATCTGTGAAAATCCTCACTGGCGATCCTGACTGGCTCAAATATTTTGGGTTCTTTGAAGTCCTTCCCATCAAAAGCAGTTCAGATGTTGGAGCCCGCAGAACAACATCCATTGGTACGAGAGTCACATTAGTTTCTTGTAGTGAAGTTCTGTGAAAATATTGATCGCTATATCAAGCATATTTTTCTATTAATATTGATGTTCAATTGCGATATACTGTAAGTACTGTATATCGATTTTTATATATATATATATATTATATACGATATATATATATATAACTGATGGAGTTACATTTACACAATTTACCTGAAGACCTGCAGGTGGTTTCACTCACATTTTCACCTGGTTCTGACAATCTAGGTTTTCACAGTAGATGCTAATTAGAACTTTGAATTGTAATTGTGATGTTTCATGTTTCACACTGTTACATATTCAGGAGGTCTGGCAGTGATTGCCTCTTTTTCCTCCTTGTTTTATAAATCCAGTAGGGTATCTTCCTTTCCTTGATTTGGTCCTTAATTCTCCTAAACCTCCATGAGGATTTCTGCCTCCCACAGAGAAAAAGGAAGCAGACGCAACCACCTCAGTTGCCAGGGCTGGAGTCTATCACAGCTGTCTTAGGTGGAAAGCAATGCACACTCCACAAAGTCTCCAGTTCATCACAGGACACATAGAGAATACACACAAACACTCACACCTACGGTCAATTTAAATTAGCCAATTAACCTAATCCCCATGCATTTCATACTGTTTTACAGAGTCACCTGGAGCCAGAGAAGACACACATTGCCTGTGAGGTGAAAGTTAAAGTGACATCCTTCATTCATGCTGTAGGGGGATCATGGATCACAGGGTGCCTAATCCTGACATTTCAAGCCCCAAGAAGAAAGAAGTAGAGGACCTGACGGCCACCTGAATGAACATTCAACGACAGCTCCATGCTATTCGCTTGAACAACACAACTTTCCAATGCATCTTCCCATGCATTGTTCCACCTAAGCTTTTGGGAAACACTACGGTTAGTTGTAAACATCGGAAGCTGTGTCGTAGATCCATCGCTCGGACCAGAGGGTGTAGCTAACGAGCTAGCAACGAACCTTTGGGAAACGCACCACAGATCTCTGAACAGAGGAGGAGGACTATGACACCATCTATCAGCCACTTACATCTCAGTATTGACTCTCCATCCCCAGAAACCACAGTATCCATTCACACCTGAGTCCAGATCACCTTAACAGCTTTCATAAGGGTGGGTGGACATGACTCCTACAGTAATGGTAACGACTCCTAACGTTAGAACTGGAACGAAGCCTCTTGGATGAGCAGTGAGACATTTTCAACAAACCTCAAGCAAGTCCATGCTGACTCTTTTTTAACATTTGGTGAAAAGATTTTCAGTGCAGAGGAACAGACCAAGCTCTTCATCCTAAATCTAAGCAGACAGCATTCATGTGGATGCTGGATTAACGATGGCAAGTTTGTCTCTTTTTCAAAGTCGGCTCCAAATGCATCTCCATGTTCATGTTTACTCACATTATTGAAACAAGTAAAACTCATTTTATTTCCTCTGTCTCAAAGTAGCTTGAGATCTGTCAGCAATACGCTTAGAATCCAAAGACTATTTATGCTACGCCAAAATAATTCTACCTTTTACTGTTAGACTCAAACCTGTACAGAGAAACTGTACTGGATTTCTAGTTCATTGCTTTAACCACTTGGCCATGACAACCTACTGGGGTGGCTCTTCTCTCATCATGTCACAAAAATAAAGAGTTAATGGAATGATTAGCCAGTGGACATAAGTGCAAGAGATATTTAGCATGTGCACCATTAAATTTGGTCAAAGACTATGCATGCCCTTCAAGTCATATCAGAAAAAGACAACTGGAATGTTATCCAGTGGACGAAGCCAGAAATCTAATCATCTAGGAAACTGTGCACCTAGTATTTGTACCCAGTACTTGTAATTAGTGTTTTTTTGTCTCGATGTACAGATAAATTGCAGACTTTGTGGAAACTGTCTTTTTGACCCGATGATGGTGGTAGTGACAGTGGTATAGTGGGTGAGCATAGCTGCCTTCTAAGCACTTGACCAGAGTTTTGATTCCCAGCAATCACAGTCTTTTTCTTCAGTGATAGTATAGTGTTACTTTTATTTTGTCTGAAAGTAAGCAGGAGAGTCGTGGTATGGCCTACATTTCAACAGTGATCGGTAGTATGGTGGTTTACTGAAGCATCACAGGGGATGTAGCTCCAGTGGTAGAGCCTGTGCTTTACATGTATGAGACAGCTTGTTGTCTTTAACACTTCTTATATTCACTTTAAAGGAGAGGCTCTGTTGGCACTCACTGTGCCATTTGACCAGCCACAGCTGCTTCCTCCTGCAGTCATGGAGAACAACCAGATACACTTGGAATGTGTAGTTTTATTTGTTTTTGCGTGTTTGTTTTTAAGTATGAATAATCTTTGTAAAATGTACAGCATTATGTGTATTTACACTGTTATTAAATAGATACTATGTTGATCCAGATATAATTTCAGCATGAAATAATGTCTCTGATGTGATATAACACACAAATCCTTTCTGATTCCTGGAGTCTGGGCCTTACTAATCATTGCACCACAGAGTCCCTTTTCACACAGTATTCACCCAGAAACTATGGAAGTGACATTAGCTTCACATGGTACAGATTGCTTAACTTGTGATCTTTGATGCAGATTCCAAGAAATATTGAACTAGTCAGCTGTCAGATAACTAAAGCTTCTGATGTCATGTTCTGTGTACTTGTATGTAGGATCTAAGTAAATGGTATGCAGTGAAGGTCAGCGTTTACTCAAGGTCATGATCCTTCACAACATGTTCTGCAGCTGAATGTGGAAACATTGTGGTTAACACTGATGGGAATTTGGGACAGAGTCTGTATTGAGTTAAAATACAGAAACCTTCAGTCAGAGAGAGATAAATGTGTATAATCTTGTGTCAAAACAAGATTTACGACCTAGTGATTTATGACCTCTCTGCCATGTGACAAGCCATGTGTACACGTGATGTCATGTGGACCCTCTAACATGACACATGACAGACATGTGGCCTATGTAAGACAGAATATACAAGTAGATACCTTTGAATTAATTGCTAGTGCTCTCTTATAGTACTTGATATCCTTAGACCCACTACCTATGTATGAAAGAACACATTATGAGTAGTAGTAGCCTGAGGATTAATGAAAAGCAAGAGGTGTGGATCGCTCCACTCTTGTTGCATACACATTGAGATCATCATGCCTCGATACAAGACTCAAGACACCCTAAAGACACCCTGAAGCAGACAGAGTGTGAAGAGGATAGCAACAGCAGCAGCAGCAGCATGGCATGCACCTGGTTCCTGATACCGGCGAGAAAGAGGTGCAGACCTTAGACCAGTGACCATGTCACTTGATTGTGAGACCCCAGTCCCCATCTACCATGAGTAAGGCTCACTCCACGGATGCTCCGCGAGGAAAGCATGGTGTTTCTATAGTGTTTGGATTTAGCCCCCCAAACAGTTCTCTCTGAGTGAGGAGTGGTCTTAGGAACCGTGTGGACTATGAGGACACTGGGGCTATGTATTCAGAGTATGAGACGGGGAGCTGTGTGGTTGTATCAGAGGGATAAAGGTGGAACACTGGGGAAGTTTACATAGCCACGCTGACCTCACAACGACTGGGCCGTGGTTGCAGTTGGCATACCGGGTCTGTGTGTCTGAAGGGTCATTCAGCGGATCAAGCAGTTCCGGCACCCCTCAAAACAAGCCCGGAAAGTGGAAGAATCCCGCCAACGTGAGTCAACAAAAGATCTTGTGCAGCGTAGTCTGGGCAATCAAAATTCTCTGTTTCAGGTCGATGGTTCTTCCGAGCCAGTCTCAGGGACTTCACAAGGGCCCACAGAGGGAACTTTGTCTTGAGTGTTTTAATTCAGACTGGCGGCAAAAGTATTCCGCCACGTTGATTGCCATCCCGATCGGTGTGTGGAAGGAAAAGATGGAAGAAATAGGAGTGTACCACGTCTCTGTTTGCGCAGCTGTCGAATCTGGAATGACGTGGTAGCTGTAAAAAACAGTTATCCTTCTAGACCCTCCTCTTTACAATAAAAGGAGAGACGGCTGCGGGAGGACTGACAAAGCTTGGAAGACTGCAAACAGCATGGACACCATCAGACGCTCTCGCTCGAGAACAAATGGTTACCTTATTGACTTCCTTACGGGAGCCTCTCTCTAGTCCCTCTCTCCATCAGCAGGCTACACATCTGACTCCGGGAAATGAGGAGGGAAAGGACCTGGACTGCGATTATCCACACAGCTTTATGGACAAGCGAGCCCCATTCACCTCTGGCTCAGCAGCACAGAAGCGGGGGAACTAACTTTCTCCACCGACACCACCTCCTAAAGGAGAAGGCAGTGAAATCCACACCACACTCCCTCCATCTGTACCTTTAAAGCTGTACAAGGATGTATATCTCTCACAGACATGCCCATGGAAAATCCACCAGTGACCTGTCCATTCTGACCTTTGTTAAATGAGGTTGAGGCGAGCAGACGAAACCTCACAGGTCATCACCTCTCCCTCTGACCCCACCTTCCTCGCCTCCATGCTCTCGTAGCCAGAGGGGGAAACTCTCAATGATGAAATTCGACGGCTGGATGTCATTCAAAGTCATCATCAGCCTTGGTAAAAGCAGCCGCGGCTCCATCTGCTCAACTCTACCCTCTACAAGTACAGGGCGAGCGCTGCTTTGGATGTCAGACCAACCATCCTAGCTAGAAAGAACACCCGCAGTTTGGACGTGCTGGAGGATGACTTCTACCTGAACCATTTTCATGGTTTGATGAAGGTGTTGTACACCCTAAAATTCATTTCTTCGATCCAATGTGCATGTTGCTCTTGTACAACATTCAAGAGGATGACGGAAGAGTCAAAGCTGTGGCAGAGACTCTCTTGCACGAGCTGAAAGGGGTGAGAAAGATCCACAGAGAGCATCAGTGACATGTACGAGGACCTGATTGCAAATGACTTTGGAGCCCTGAAGACAGTGCCAGAATGGTGGGGTGAAACTGAGTCTTCCAGTTTGCTAAAATGGGGAAATTCCTGGAGAAGAAGCGGTGGCTTATGTAAACGGGCAGATCGCCTCATTCATCAATTGGCCTGAGCTTTAACACAAGTTATTCAGCCGAGTTTCACAGAAACATAGAGACACTGAGGACGACATGTTGCGGTCCATCATCTGGAAATCATTCTGGACAGAGTGCCTTCAAGCCGGGACATACAACCTGGGAGAAATGGTGCAACCCATCAGCGAGACATGCGCATCAGGATTTTCAGAGACTTTTGAAAAAATTGCAAAATACATGTTTCAAAAGTCCCTTTGATGTAAAACCCAGTCATTTACTGCCACTCTGTATGCTTTGTTTGTGGACACGGTGACCTCTCCTGGCTGCAAAATAATTCGCCTGTAAATATTATTACAGAGTTGATGATTTTACAACATGTTATTCAAGTAAATTTGAATCGGTCTATTTTTATTCACACTTTAAATATTATCCATTATTTTAACCCTCTGTCTTCTCAATAAAGCTAAACAATCTGACGCTTGTCTCAGGTGTCACATTGCGCAGACCCTCAATAAAAACAGATGAATAATCTAAAACCTCACTAAAACCTGAGAGTGAGCTGAGTAGGATGATGGAGAAACGGATCATGAAAAGATAGTACATAATCCGGCCCATCCGGGTAGCTTTGGTGGAGGAAACTAATTGGTCACAGGGTGTGCCAAGGTGAAAGCCGCAAAAAGTCAAACTTGAAAATGTCAAAGATTTTTTATCAGAACAGGATGCCTACACTCTGCATAAACCCTGTGCATTTTTTATCAGAAAGAGTTTTTATCAGGGAGGCTCAAACCACCTTCTGTTGACCTTTGTGATATGGAGTTTCATGAACATAATGATGGGCTTAATTATTTATTAACGGTGATAGATGTATTAAAAAGGCTTACGTTGCTCTGTTTTAGCAGAAAAACTGCCTTGCCGAGGTGGTGAGATTTTGAGTCAGTCTTTAAAGAAAGTCAAATCCCGGAAAAAGCGCAAACGGATGCTGGTAAGGAATTTTTTCAACAAGAGTTTTGAAGCTTTAATGAAAAACACAGTATTGTGCATTTTGTCACAGCCAGCCACCTGAAGGCCTCGGTCATTGAAAGATTTAACTGCATCTCAAAACTAGAATGTGGGAGATATTTTACTGCCAACGACAATTCAGATCGATACACTTATTATTTACAAGATTTGGTGAAAAGCTACAATCACACATTTCATTCAAGTGACAAATGGCTCCTATGCAAGTGACCTCTGAGAATGCCTCTCAAGTTTTTCAAAATCTGTAATGCACATTTTCTACTCCGACACAGGGCTTCTGGCCTCAAATGAAGTTGTTTAAAAACCGAGGCGATCTCCACAGAATCTCCAAGTTGAGAGGTGTAGCTGATAAAAATATAATGATACGGGTGGTCGCACTTGCATTCCTCACTCCTCCCTGTACAAACTCCAAGATTATGACGGGAAAGCATTGAGGGTTCCTTTTATGAGGGCTGAATTGCAAAAAGTAAAGATGGACAAGAACAGGGACTTATGCTGTGGAGGAGGTATTGAAACAACGTGACGGTGTGCGAGGTGAAAAACAGGTTTTGGTAATGCTGGAAAAACTGGCCAGAGAAATTCAAATAGCTAAGTTAAGGCCTCTGATCTGAAACACATATAAAAAAAGCAGCTGCGGTGAAGGATTAGGATTAGTCATCATGGCGGCGTGTATGCTGACGTTGGATTTTACGTGGCATTCTACGTCCAATGCCTGTAAAGACGTGTATAAAGGTAACATCAGTTCCAGTTATCACGGTGGACCTGGCCAAGGGCATCGAACTGACTGGAGAGTGGGTGGTAGGTTTGTGTGAAATCATCTACCCCACACCTGGTATACTCTAAAAGCGGATCATGCCTATTTTGAGGTGAACAAAGTGGACGGAGGAATCCCAGCCAAGCAGGTGATTCAGAATGAAGCCGGGGAGGATACTATGACAAACCTAAAAGAGCCTTCCTGGATCAACTTAGCCTGCCCTCAGAAAATCTGACGCGACCACGGGCGCCTTCCTAAGCAAACAGCGTGACAAAGTGTATCGATTTTAAAGGCACGGTCAGCACAGAATCTGTACATACGCCCCTTGGCCTACATGCTAGGCTTAAAAGCGGTGAATGGTGGACCTTCTCCAACCGTAGCGCCTCCCTACCCTCTGCACTCAAAACCGGCACTTATAATCTGCTTGTGTACACAGACATCATTCAGTATCAGCAGGTCGGCGACAGTCACTCCACCGTTACTGGGTGTCGTGAACGCGAAAGGTGATTTCCTGGAGATGTGGTGAGCACTGCGGTATACACCATACATTACGAATGCGTGTGTCAAGAAGTTATATTAAATCTGTTCACATTGGAGATTAAAACTGATCAAGAATATAAAGGTTTGTGGACTTTGTCTACGGGTAAGAGTATTTGTGAAGCTTCACTTTAAACCGGCAGCCTCTACACCATCTCTGTAAAAAAAAAAAAAAAATGGCTCATCTGAGAGAGGATCCTCATCGCTTTATAAACTATTATGAGAGTCAAGGGAGGAGCTTTACCCGGTTTTTAAGGAGCCCCATGTGTACGGTCGAGGATAGGCTCCATTTTCTCAAAATTGTTCTAGATTTGTGTCCCCTCTGCTGAAAAAGGTTTTGCTATCAGCCAAGCCTCATCTGAAATCAGCCAAGTAGTCACATTGCCTCTGACGTGATAAAAGAAGCGACGGGAAAAATAACCCAAATGGGTAAAAATCAGGAGGAACAGGGGAATATGATCAACTACAGGGACTGATAAAGAGACCCTCTGAGGGCAGCAGTAGGCACAAATGCCCAAAACACATAGAAACGCATTAAAGAATGAAATCAGCACAGAAGACAGGTCAAAGAAAGAGGAAGTTCACCGCCAGTCCGCGACATCTTTTAACCAGAGGGGAAAAAAAAAAAAAAAATTAAAAATGTCCCTTTGCATCAAAAATCACCCGAAAGTGCACCCTGGCAGAGCTGGATTTATTTTCAGCTCCTATGACTGAGTTGTTCATCGAAGATAAAACTTACACAGAGATTTTACTCTGGCAGCCATTACAGATGGGGACCCATAGAGTTTTTTATTCCTGGGGATGGTGAGAGGTATTTGGATCTGAACGACACCTTGTCTGCATCTTCGCATCAAAATCACCAAATGAGGATGGCACAGACCTGATAAACGACGCGCTGGGTCGTCGGCCCCATCAATTATCCTCTGAATCACGCTTTTTCAGTCAGTGCGATAGTTGTTTTGGGGATCGGCTGATTTCTCAGTCTAGCGCTACACATCCCTACCGGTGCCATGTTACATTGAAACCTTTGCTTAACTTTTTCTGGAAATACGCTCTGAGAGTCAATTTAGTGCGGGCTTTTTTTTACAAAGACACGGCAGGAGCTATGGGACTCATCGTCATTAACAACGGTCCCAACCGAGGTCTCACCGCTAGAGCAGCCCTTAAGCGCCAATTCCAGGGAAGTACAGCTGTTTGGCTCCTCCTTCCACGCCGGATATAGGTTTTTCTGCGAGAGGTTGCTTTTGAACTCGGTGGACTTGAGAATCAAACTGAGCCGAGCCAGCGACGCCTTCTGCTGCCTTCATGGGACAGCAGGCACGCCACTCACCGTGTGGAGGCAATACTAGGGGCCTCGCTGTTTTAGTCATAAGTCAACGTGGTCACCAGTCAGTCCGCCTGGGCCACGCTAAGTGCTTTGCTCAAGGGTAACGCTGGCTTCACCCGCTGGGTCCCGGTCAATGTGGAAACATACTCCATCCCCGCCAATTCGCGAGTATGTAACCAGGAGAACCTCTTTTAGGAGCCATGCCCAAATATGTGGTGCTGGGCATGGTGCACCATGAAAGCCTTCACGGGGGGAGAGACCTGTCGCCGCTCAATTTCAGGCACAACGACGTGGAATATCTGGCCCTTTGTCAGGATGGAAAACAGGTCCCAGCCAAGGCCTTTCAACCTCGGTTTGATCAGGGCATCGCGGTCAGAGAATTTTACAACATGTTTCGCCACGGAAGACATTTGAAAGATATACCTCTCAGCATCAACCGCGCTGATTTTAACGACGGATACCGTTGTTTGTATTCAATCTAGCCACCGGTGAAGACAATGATGCTTTGTCTCCCTTAGCCAATGGGAATTTAAGACTGGAAATGAGATTCAGAGTCCCCTGCCACACACCACCACCCTGATTGTTTACGCCTGTTACGATTCTATTCTGGAAATTAATTCTAAACGGCAAGTGCTGGTAGATTATTACTGAAAATGAATAATCATCAGCTGGAAAGTCTTTTGCACAGTCTGCTGGGAGATTTATTTTATGGCGTGTGGGCCTCTGACCAGCTGCCCGTTATTGAAGCAAACGTTTATCTTACCAGCCTACTTTATCGTCAACACACACCCATCTCACCTACCTGGCGAACACTGGCTGTCGATGACTCTGGAAGAGGATGGTGTAGCCACCTTTTTTGACTCTTTTGGATTCCCTCCGGACTTTGCTCATTACCCCTCCACCATCTTACAGTTTTTACAACGTCGTTCAAAGCAAATATTGTACCACCATCATCAGCTTCAGCACACCCTCTCCATCTCCACTGCGTGCGGTCAACACTGCGTTTATTATCTGTGCCAGCGGGCCTGCGGAAGATCCATGGACCAAGTATTGTCTTTGTATTCTGACAATGTCGTACAAAATGACCAGACAGTATGTGACTTTGTAAAAAAATACAGAGGCTGTGTCAGAAATCAAAAGGCTGCCTGTTTTTACCACCACACTTGCTCTCTACAAATGTTTAAAGATTGCTACCGTTTGTGAGTTTGTGTTTCATAAAAAAAAAAAAAAATTGTCTGTAGACTTGAGAGTGTGACAAATAAAAAGCTTTATTACAAAATCACAGTTTTTACATTTCATTTAGGGAGAAAAGTTGATCCAAGGGGTTTTTCTCTTTTTTCTTTTTGAGCTTCGTATGCCCTCCCAAGCTGAGGTTTTAACTTCTTCATCCTCTGAGCCCTCCACCGCTTCTTCTTCTTCTCTCCCCTCTACTCTCTGAATTTTCTGCTTTCTCCTTGACGGAGTTTTGGTCAGGGGTTCGTTCATTTTTATTGTTCACAAGCTTGAGGATTATTCACACAAGACAGGGGAATGTTGAGGTCCGTCAGAGTATTTAAAAAACTTGTCCACCCGTGAGGGGCTGGGGATTGTTTATATGGGAGTGAGAGATTCTTAATTAAATCAATCATGTGAGAACCTATTATAGTATTCCCTTGATGAATAAATTCCCCTTTTGAGGTCCATCCCCGTCCGTTTTTAGACAATTTTTTGAGGATGTACTCTGCATTCTTGCGGTTGCGTGGGGGGAGGCTCTTTAACACCTCACTCATCACATCATCGCTCGTCACCCTCACGGCGCTGCTCAGTTTCTCTCTCAACGCTGCTCGTCAGTCCGGTTCATTCTGCACAGTTAAAGTCACCCGTCGCTCATCTTTTGACCCTGCTTCAAAAGTGTGAGGTATCTCTGCAGCAGAACATTGTATTTCTTAATTTTTTCATAAGGAGTCAATACTGGGGCGTCTAATATCGCTCTCATTTTCACATCTAAATCACTTTCAGCCGTTTGTCTGATGGACGAGATCGGGTTGAGTCAGTCGGTTTAATTGGTGGGGTGGTACGAGAAACATTTTTGCGCCCATCTTCAGAGTCTCCGATTAATCTCTTGAATAGTCCTCCAAAAAGGTTGCCGAGGATGGCATACGGCTGCCGACAGCAGAGGAAGAAGAAAACATCCAGACTGTTTCATCAACGCCTGACGCTTACGTTTTAATCCCGCCTTTTTATCAGCCAGCAGTTTTATAATTTTTTTTCTGTCTTTTTAGCTTCTTGAATTGTGAGGAAGACAATGGAACGTTACCTTTTTAAAACATTTATCGCAATCTCACACAGCGCTCTCAGAAAGTCCGGGAGCCGTGGCGAGAATGTCCCTGCGTTTCAGTGGGGTGGCGTGGGTACAGAGCTTTGAGCAAGGGAGCATTTCTTCTGAGGCAGGCCGACATAATCCCCCCGCCCTACTTTGTTTTGGGAACATAAACAGCCGGCCACTGGTGAGGAAGTACACCCGTCCTCAATCTGTATGATTCTGAACAACCGGGTGTCAGGTCCAAGATTAAATACCCATGATGACCTTTAGTGGCATCCTCAAAACTTTTCCCAGAAAAAGGCTTTTGTGAAGGAAAAATTTGATGAGCCAAAATATTAATTTGTAATTTATCTCTAGGGTTTTTAAACAAAACCAAATAGTTACTGTTTAGACTCATGGTACGACTGTGTTTACCCCTGTGAAATACATTTTGAGTCAGCATGAATACGCTCATATTTCTGTGATGTCTGTACTGTGTAAAGATTTTAACCACTTCAGGATGATCGGAAGCTTGGAAAATAACATCGTCTAGGATAATCAAATGGGTTTGTTCGGGAGGAAACACATCAGGGTCGTCAAAAGTGTCAGGCAGTTCTTCAACAAATTTGATCTTTTTATTTGTCTTTTGCAGCTCAGTGTACATGGGTTGGAAAGAAGTATAAATCCACACAATATTATCAGGCACAGAATCCATCACATGTTCCATATTTTCCAAAACACTTTTTACAAAGTATGTTTTCCCGCATCCGCTAGGTCCCACAATCATACATGAAAAAGGTGTCCTAAATCTGGGGTCAAATTGAATTTCCTGCAGGCCGGTGTGGTGTGACATTTTATATCCCAATAGCCAAAAGGCAAGGTTGTTCCGTCACTAAACAGACGCCGCTTGTCATACACCACACGAAACTTTTTGAGAAATGTAGAGTTTCTCAACTCAAACCCCTTCTTATTGCGCTTGATGGTGTGCTGAGGACTCTCTATGACATCCTCACGTGCCCCTCTGAGGTAGCCCTCCACCAACTCCTTGACGCTGTTAAAGTTTACCCGCTCACTGCATTCATCGTCTGTGTGTAATGCCCTTGACGCGTAACACTACTTTTTACGCTCTCTGGTCTGGTATGCGTAGCTTTGGGTCCAGCGGCAGCAAATTCTTGAATGCTGTCCCCGTCCAGCTCATCCACACAAATCCCCTAGATAATTACCTAGTTGCAGAGGAGTGTCCCCTTTTACTACGTAGAATTAAGCTGTCAGTATCATGGTAAGGACATTTTCCCCACTCGTTCTAAATAACTGTACAGTTTAAGACGTGCATAGGCGGTTGTGAAAGCCGCAATAAACACATTGTTGCTTCTGCCGGGAGGCACCACACAGCGCTCGTGGTAATTCCACTGGATCAAGGCAGTTTGTCGCTGAGAAAATTGAAATGGTTAATTTTATATTGCCCTGAAAACATAAAGTTGAAAAATTGTTCAGGATCGCTGACCAAGGTGGTCTGAGTCATATTATTTCTCTGCAAACTTTCCCCAGAGACTGTTGAGACACAATTTAGCCACCTGTCTCTTGGCTGGGTTTACCTCAATGCGCTCAGCATCCCAACTTGATACCCTGGTGGGCTTGGTAATCCCTGATGTAGCGCTCTCTGCTCTGCCGATCAACCACCTCGGGTGGGTAACCTGATGCTTCCTGTTTGCCCTTGAGAAAGGTGTGCATGTACCCTACAAAGATGGAGTCGCTACACACGGTCAAAGTGCCACACTTCAACAATCTGAGCCAGTCTGTAACTCCAGCTCTTGAGCCTTGTTGAACTCAACGGTGACCCAAACCCCGACAACGCCTCTGTCTTTGTCACTGTGTTTGCAAGGACCCATTTGGTGATTGAGTTCAGCGCAGGTACGGCACAGAGTAAAGAGTAATTTACCTCGAGATGTTTTGTAAGGTAACACGGGGAAAAAAGAGGCTTCTAGGAGGATAGACCACAGCCTTGATGAAACCAAAGTATTTTTGAGCCGCATCAAAGTTGCTGTGAATGATGGTGGGGTGATCGAGCGGGTAAGGAAAGCTGCAGTTGACATAAGGATAGAGGGATGTGAGCATCTACATAGTGCACTGTTTCGCCGGGTGCTGCCACGCACCTCAGTCTCACAGCACTTGTTCTACCACCAAAAGATCTTCACGAGGGGTGAGGGAGGAAGGAGGTTGAAACTCCTCAAGAAACAACTTTAGCCCATCGTGTGATTTTTTCATATCCGTCCACTCATGTTCCCTTATGATGTGTGTGCGGACGTTGTAAACAGACTCTAGCATCTGTATTTTGTCCTCGCTAGCCTGGTGCAGCTCTTCAAAGGGAACACCCCTCAAAGGGCAGGTGTTATGGAGCTGAAAACAAGATGGACAGCCGTGATAAAAGCAACCCTGAAACCCTGCTACACCATCAATTTCAGCGCATCTGTCTACAAAGAAAGGCCGATTTGTTTCTCTCCCCTGTTTAAAGTGTGTTGGATAAAGACCTTTTCACTACAGCTGCGACCCATTCTAACCACTTAATTGAGGCATGAGAGTAGTTTTTGTGTTGGCGTCGGTAGTTGTCGGGTGAAGGGATGGCCAGGGTTTTAGGCTCAAGGTAATTGGTGAGAAACACCTTCATGCAGGCTGAGGCGATGGTGATGCAGCTAAAGGGGTCCCACGCTAGTGTCTTTGAGAAATTGATTTCTAAATCTGACACACCCCTCGGCTAAGATATCAACATCGTTGTGACAGTAGCGCAGAGCTTCTCTCTCAAAATCAAAGACGCCCTGACTCGCCTCTCTGTACCATGTGTAAAACTCCTCTCGCTGGAGCCAGAGTCATGCGTTCTACACCATAATCAGACGGCTGTGGATAGGCTCCTACGTACTTTAGACGGCTTACTGTGCTAAAGCCGTGAGGAAAAAACCCTTGGTCTGATGACTGAAACCTAACGCTTTTGGCATAGCGCTGAGACGCATGGTGAGGAAGGACAGGGAGTCTATGAATTTAAGCCGGTAGTCGGCATCTGTCAAACTGAGAATTTTACTGCCCTGCATGATGAGTGAGGGCTCTATGCCCAGCTCTGTCATCTGTCATGGTTTTGAGAATCAAGTAGCTGTCAAACCCTTTGGCATTATGGGCAATAAGCGTAGCGCCCCTGAAAAGCGGTCTCCTGAAATGCAGGAGAAGGTCTCTCACACAGTCTAACCCATAAGACGACCATCGCTCACCCTTGAGCGTTTTGGTGCAGACAAAAAGGTACGTGCACACCATCTTGACCGACCAACGTTTCAAAATCGTAAAATATCAATTTTACTGAATACTCTGTGATTGGTGGCAGAGATTGAATGTAGCAGCTGTGATTGTTTGTGTCCGAGTCTAACGGTAATCTCTCACCGCAGATGTGGCATTTAACCTGCGGGCAAACGTGATCTTGAGGGGTCTTAGTATGAGCGATATAGTAGAAAAACGCCGACAACGTTTCAACGAGTCACAAATACTGACTAACGCTTACCGTTTGAAGGTTTTTCTCTGGGTTCTTTGTGTCTATTAAAACACGATGGTGTTAGACACGTTCTGTTGCAGTCGGCGCAGACTATGGGCGCAAGCTTTTGACTTGTGCAGGAGGGGTCGTTGCAAACGGAGCAGTAACCTTTGCATTGATGCGTGTATAAATGCTCAAAGCCTCTGAAACGGTAGTAACAGACGTTTGTGACGCCTAAAAAGCCCTTGAGATTTTTTATGCCATAATAATGGTTTTGCAGTAAATAGAGGAAAAGTGGATGAGGACGATCTGAGAAATCAGTCTCAAATTGAGAGGGTCGTTGGTCGGAGCCTCTGTAAAAACAACAATTTTGCGTTTTAATACAGTTTCAAATTTACCAATGTCACTAAAGGTGACGGGGGTTTGAGTATTTAGACCGGCGAGGCGTTGTAACTCTCTGCCTCGTTCTGCAGCTTGGCTGTCTGTCAGGCGAGGTTCTATGAGATGAGCCAAATTGATGGCAAAGCAAAGCTGGTCGTTTCTATTTTGAAAAAAGTACAGGTGTCGTTTTTTATTTTTAATTACTTCGCAGTCTAAAGATTTTTCTAACCGCCGTTTTCCACCTCCGCGAGGATTACGTACTACCTGAACGACTAATTCCAGCTTGGCATCCGATACAATGTTACTGTTGGACTGTACCAAACGCTCGAGTAAATCTTCAAAAGCTGGTAGAATAGCGTTACCACCCTCGTCGTCGATGGTCAGTACCACATGCCTTTGCACATTTTCCCCAATCAGTTCCAACTGTATCACATCGTTCCTTCTCACGTCGGCTCTGATGGCTTCAGACAAATCTAACAGAATCGACATTACATCTTGGTAAAATTGTGCAAGGTCAGGCACGTTTCTGGGAGGAGGAACGGTAAAAACGTGCCTCATTTCAATATTATTGAAGCCATCACGACACACTGTTTTGATGCTTTTTGAACCCTCTGTCTCTTCAGGGGAGGAGGGGGAGTCTGCTCCACTCACATTTCCAGCCCCCAGTTGAACATGTTCCTGATCAGAATCGTGATTGATTTGCTGGATATGTAGGAGAGCTTCTTCTAGTGGTTGGAAATAATTAGCGTCAGATTCTTCTACAGGTGAAACATCAGTGTCAGAGAGGGTTTGGCTTATTGATAAAGAATTGGATGGTGGCGCAATTTCAACAGATTCAAGAGGAAGATTATTTAACTGTTCCACAGCACTCAATACTTCAGAGGGAATTACAGCAGCATTTTCATCGGTTGGAAGAAGGATTTGATTTAATTCTTCTATAGCTGTCAATAATTCAGCGGAAATTACAGCAGGGTTCATCATTGTACAGCAATATAAAAATATTTAAAAAAAAACCCATAAAAAAAAAAAAAAAAAAAACTCACACCTTACTCGCGTGGATTCATAGCTATATCATAAAGGCAAGCCGACAAATTCAAACTTATCTGCACAAGTTTTGCATTAATTTCCGCCGGGCTGACTCCGCTTGCTGCATCCATCTGATGAGTCACTTGTTGATTGTGTGTATCAGTCTTAGTGCCGATGCTCCTCTGCCTTGGCTTTGTGATGATGGTTTGAGTCGCAACCGATGTGGAGAACTTTTTAGGCCGCTGTGGAGGATCCACAGTTGGGGTAGAGGGTCGCTTTGCACCTCTCACTGGAGTAATTGAAGATGGACTCTTATCTGTGTGGAAAAAAAAGTCACTCTATTAATATAGTGATGGATGTCATGAAAAGATTTTTTATTATTATTATGTATTTATATTCCCTGGCACAATTTTGTCCCGGTACAATTTCATTTCACAAACATTATACAACAGAACTCAAACAAGAGCCCCAGAAACCCATATAACTCCAGCCAGTGGTGGCGGTAATGCTTAATTTCTTGTTTGCCGATAGTACAAGAAGAAGCCCTTTTTTCCCACCCTCCCGGAATAAACGTCACAGGAAGGGACGAATGAAAATACGGAAATATCTCATCAGTTTGAAATTGTGAGCGGCTTCAAGCCGGTATGTCATGGTCTTTTTAAATAATAACTTAAAACTTACCACGCTGACGGTTGTTGTTGCTTCCATCGTTGGTGCTGCTGCGGCTGATGGTGGTGGTTGTGTCTGCGGCACCTTCTGCGGATTTTCTTCCCGTACCGTCGGAGCAAAGTGTGCTTGTTAACGGAAGAACCCGTTTAGGTCGCCGCAGACGGTTTGTTGTTGTTGACTGGTGTTGAAAATCGTCCTGCTCCGTGATGGTGTCAGTCTCATCGCGGAAAACAGCTGGGTTTTCGGCACGGCTCAGGCGCTCCGAGGCTAATAAAAAATCTGTCGGTTAGTTTGAGAGAGAGAGAGATGGAAAGAGTATAATATATTGTTGTCGCTGTCAGACATGACGTTAAAAAAGAAAGATAAAAGGCATATCAAAGTCTGACTGGGTGAAGTTGATATCGCCAAATTCAGCGGATGTCACTTGAAGAAAAGACAGACGACCAAACCGATATAACTGGCAAAATCAAACAATCGAACCTCCAATAAATAAGTCATTATTTACCTGGATAGTTGGGCTCCTGGTTGGGAGATGGGTGAATCTCTGCGCTCACTTTCTTTTCTAAAATAAGCAATGGTATGTTTTTAAAAAAAAATCTAGATTTAAGTAAAGAGTGTAGTTAGGGTTTTTTCATACCGCCAATTCATCCTGTCAACAGTCTTGTACTGTGGTCGAATGGTGTGTCTTCCATGTGTCTGGGGATACTTATACCCAAAAAAGACATAAGTACATAAAGAGTGTGTGTGTGTGTGTGTGTGTGTGTGTGTGTGTGACAAATCGAGCCTACTATAAAGTAATCATCCTGGCAACAGTCTTGTACTGTGGTCGAATGGAGTGTCTTCCATGTGTCTGGGGATATCACAGTAAAGAGTGTGTGTGTGACAAATCGAGCCTACTATAAAGTAATCATCCTGGCAACAGTCTTGTACTGTGGTCGAATGGAGTGTCTTCCATGTGTCTGGAGATATCACAATAAAGTGTGTGTGTGTGTGTGTGTGACAAATTGCGCCTTCCAGGCCTACTATACAGCAATCATCAGTTAGAGACCTAACTAACTGAGCATTTATTCATGAGGAGGTCATCTGTGGGTCAGAGTGGGAACAATAAAGTAATTTTAGATGGTGACTGGGGTCTCACAAATCAGTGACATGGTCACTGGTCTAAGGTTCTGCACCTCTTTCTCATCGGTATCAGGAACCAGATTGCATGTATTCTGCTGCTGCTGCTGCTCCTCTTCACACTCTGCCTGCTTCAGGGTGTCTTTAGAATTTGTGCGAGTCTTGTATCGAGGCATGGTGATCTCAATGGTGTATGCAACAACGCCGCTCTTAATAAAGAGCGGTGTGGAGTAGTCCACACCCCCTTTGCTTTTCATTAATCCTCAGGCTACTACTACTCATAATGTGTTCTTTCATACATAGGTCGGGGTCCTGGGATGTCAAGTACTATAAGAGAGCACCAGCAATTAATTCAAAGTGTCTACTTGTATATTCTGTCTTACATAGGTCACATGTCTGTCATGTGTCATGTTGGGGGGGGGTCCACATGACTGTCACGTGTCACATGACTGTCACATGGCGGGGGGGGGTCATAAATCACTAGGTCGTAAATCTTATTTTGACACAAGGTTATACATTTATCTCTCTTCAGTCCCTTCGATGCAGATTCATGCCACAGGTGGAGATTGAACCTGAGACCTTCTGCTCCACAGTAAATGTTCCCTCTCTGCCCTCACAGAGATTTGATTTGATGTGTTCTATTGTAATTATGGAATTTCTTATTGCATTTGGATCAGCATGAGGTCATCAGAAAATTCTGTGGTTTTACAGTGACATTACAATTAAGATAGAAGATGAACTACGATGAAGAAAGTAGTGTCACTTGTTTTTTTGTTTAAACAAACTGCACACAGAGGTCTAAAAACACACAACTTATATATAACCTATACACATGCATGAATGGAGACATGTCAGAGGGAGAGGTTGCCATGTAAGAACCCCAGAGGAGTTGAGGGGTTTGCTACTTTGCTCAAGGGAACCCCAGCAGTGCACAGGAGGAGGATCTGACACATCTCCAGCTACCAGTCCACACAGACCTTTCATATGTTTGTTGCTGTACACCACAGAAGGAAAGCTGCAGTTCAACTGGGGTTTGAACCAGGATCTTCTGCATATAAAGCAGACGTGATAACCACTACACTATGAAACCTACAAGAAGGGAACCACCTCCACGTAAAACTTAATAACGTAAACTCAGCAGACTGATGTGAACATTAATGCAACAACAATGACCCCACCTGTACAGAGCACAATAGATTTGCAGTCCATGATCAATGATGAACTAATGTATGCTAGGATCTGAACCCTTGCTTGCAGAACTATGGATTTGCAGGTCATTGTCTGAACTACTCAGCCTCAACAACATTCTCTGCTGACTCACAATCCAGGACACCTTCCAGTCGTGTTTACATGGACTTATATAGTCTGTGAAAGTGGAGCATGACATTAGAGAAGCTAGGAGGAGCTACACGGTAATTCTTTATACAGAGGAATTAGATCAAGTTCAGCATGTGAGAGGAGCGACATTAATGTCATCATTTTCCAGGAGGAATTAGAATAGAAAACACAAAGTACTGACTACTACTACTACTAAGGATAGAAAATGTTGACCATTGACTATTATTCATTGAACAACATAAGTACATTTGACTCTAATACACTACATGTAACCCATCCTTTGACTTGGAACCACTTTTCTTTCTTTGTTTCCTCACGTTTGTCAACATGGCCATTCAAATCCAAGACCCGGCAGTTGTGACTGTTTAAAATCTCTCCAGTGGGGGGCACAGTGGTGCAGTGGTTAGCACTGTTGCCTCAGAACAAGTAAGTAAAGGGTTTGATTCCCTACTTTCTGTGTGAATATGTTCTCCCAGAGTATGGGTGGGTTCTCTTCGGGTACTCTGGCTTCCCACCATCCACAAAAATGCATGGGGATTAGGTTAATTGGCTGATTTAAATTGACCGTAGTTGACCATGAATGTGAGTGTGAGTGGTTGTCTGTCTCTAAGTGCCCTGCAATGAACTGGTGACTTGTCCAGGGTGTACCCTGCCTTTCACCCAAAGACAGCTGGGATAGGCTCCAGCCCCCACGCGACCCTATGTGAGGATAAGCAGTAGAAAATGGATGGATGGATGTGAAATTAACAACATACAAAAATTATTTGTGCTTAAAAATAATAACAACCATCATGTCCATATAAAGAGTCTTACCTCACCCACTGGTCTCCATCTTGGATTACTTGGCGCTGTCATGTTTGTA